>CAHIKZ030004486.1:72500-127500 GCA_903632075.3 Acanthosepion pharaonis
CATAACTGCGATTAATATAAAAATAAAATCTTATAAATTTCATAAGATGATACTGATACTTGTAGGTACCCTTCTCAGTTGAAATTGAAAAATCAAATTAAACTTCTCCACACGTGTTTCGCAAAAGTAAAGGCCTTAACAGCAGAGAACAATGCTTAACTCAAATAACGCAACTTAATTATATTCTGGTTGATCTTCCGTACTTTATAATTACAGACTGATCATAAACACAAAATTACATTTCTTAATTACTGCGGATCTTCTGATTAGTCAAAACGATACAATTTACAATGTGCTAAAAAGAGATCTATCTCATAAGGACATTTACAAAAGTGGATGCGGCTTTTAACTAATTTTATAATATTTTAACAACTTAAATGAAAAAAATCTATTATAATTAAAGAAATAAAAATTCATTTTTCATCAAAAAAAATTTTACTTTCAGAAAATATTGTCCATATTCATAAAAACAAATAAAAGCATTTGAAATTAAATAATATCTTTGTTTTATTGAGTTTTTGTATGTTACAATTCAGAGCTGATTTTCAGGTGTGTGTGTGTGGGGGGTCCAATTAAAAAAAAATACATGATTTGCTTTCCTCAAAACCTTGTACTTTTAACTAATATATATACTAATATACTAAACTGAATTTCTAGAGTTTTCATAAAATTAGTTGAGGGGCAAGGGTAATGAATATAAAAAAATATATTTTTTTCTATGATGACTAAAAAAAAAGATATTTATAATAATTTCCATTAATTTGTGAATAAATTCTGAAAGTTTCATTAACGTCCGACAATTATTTTTGCAAGATTTTCCAAATTAATGTCTGTCATACAAGGAAAACTCTCATGGAGGTACCTAACTAAATATATTTTCTTTTTACACATAATTTTAATAGACAATTTATTTAAGTAAACTAAACAGTATTAATTACATTTACTGGCCTGAACGTTCAAGAAATTTTGGAGAAAATATGTGCTTCACCAACAGGAATTGAACTTGTGTCCTCATTGAGGCCAGTAAATGGAATTAATACTGTTTATTTATAAAAAAGATTTTATTTTTATGAATTGTATTTATTAAATATCATAACATAAACACTATGTAAAAATATATATATATATAAAATACATATATTTAAATGATATATAAAAAAAATACATATATGTAAATAATAATAAATACAAAATATACGTATTTGTAAAAATAATATATATATTATATATTGATTTAAAATGTTTTTTTTCGCTACACAAATACCATGTTTCAAAAATGGAAGCTGAAAGCTCCGAATTTAATTTTGTAATTAAATTAAAGACATTTAGTTCCATTTCATCCTCAAGCGAATAAAAATATCTATAAGAACACCGGATTATATATCTTACTGTTCTTTCTTTTTATTTATATATATGTTTGAATAAAAAACAGACCACTTTAAGGTTTAAAACATGGAACCTTAAAGTGGTCTGTTTTTTATTTCAACATATTTGCTCTGAATTTACATTGAGCTCTCCAGATATCATCCTCTTTGGGTCTACCCATACGGATTACCTAGTTTTGCATAAACTATATATATATATATATATATATATATATATATATATATAATATATTTATGAATAAAAATGACAATAGGAAAACTGGTAATTGCTGACGCGTTTCGTCCAATGTGGACATTATCAAAGCAAAATACAAAAATGAAATGAACAAAGCAACTAATAAAACCAGAAGGAACCTAGCAACTGGAATGTAGAGAAACGCAATTTTCATATTTTTTAACTGAAAAATAACGTCAGAGATTGTCACTTGTGGAGAATATTGTCATTATATCTGTGTTGATGTATTCAACCATTTTCTTTTGATTTTATGAATCTGGTTTGTATATTTGTTTGTAACACAGATATAATTTTTTATTCAGAAATATTGTCTTCTCTACCGATTAAATCGGAGAAATTTTCATATATATATATAAATAAGACGCATATGCAAATAAAATATGTAAATCATAATAATATATATATATAATACACACACACATGTAAATATACACATAAATCTATTTTTAGAATTTAAAGTCTGAATTCCTCTTTGACGAGAAATTCCAAAAATTGCACCCGACAACCCTGCAGGGGTCGCAATCTATAAGAACACCGGATTATATTAGGTTGGTGCAAAAATAATGACGTAATAATGTCGTTTTTGACGTTAAAAACGACATTATTACGTCATTATTTTTGCAACCAACTTTTTATTTATATATATATATATATATATATATATATATATTATTTATATATATATATGTTTGAATAAAAAAACAGACCACTTTAAGGTTTAAAACATGGAACCTTAAAGTTGGTCTGTTCTTTATTCAAACATATTTGCTCTGAATTTACATTGAGCTCTCCGGATATCATCCTTTTTGGGTCAACCCATACGGATTACCTAGTTTTGCATAAACTATTTATATATATATTTATGAATAAAAATGACAATAGGAAAACTGGTAATTGCTGACGCGTTTCGTCCAATGTGAAGCAAAAATACAAAATGCAATCAAAGCAAAATACAAAAATGAAATTAAATGAACAAAGTAACTAATAAAAACAAAATGTACCTAGCAAATGGAATGTAGCTATTTTCATATTTTTTAACTGAAAAATAACGTCAGTGATTGTCACGTGTGGAGAATATTGTCAATATATCTGATTTTATGAATCTGTTGTGTATATTTGTTTGTAACACAGACATAATTTTTATTCATAAATATTGTCTTCTCTACCGATTAAATCGGAGAAATTTTCATATATATATATATATATATATATAAAAGACGCATATGCAAATAAAATATGTATATGTAAATCATAATAATATATATATATATAAAAGACGCATATGCAAAAAAATATGTATATGTAAATCATAATAATATATATATATAAAAGACGCATATGCAAATAAAATATGTATATGTAAATCATAATAATATATATATATATATAAAAGACGCATATGCAAAAAAATATGTATATGTAAATCATAATAATATATATATATAAAAGACGCATATGCAAATAAAATATGTATATGTAAATCATAATATATATATATATATATATATATATATATATATATATATAATAACACACCCACACATGTGTAAATATACGCATAGATCTATTTTTAGAATTTAAAGTCTGAATTCTCTTCGAGGAGAAATTCCAAAATTGCACCCGACGACCCCGTGGGGGACGCAGTGCGGAAATTTACTCTTGCATTGGTGTCAGCAGTCTTGCCCTCAGTTGTACTTCCTTGAGCAAGCTCCCAACCCGAGACAAGGACGGTTAAATGGCAACGGCCATACGCCACGTTCATGTCTCTCTCAAACGAGATCAATACGGACGGTCTCATCTAAATAGGCCAGACCCCCAAGCGCCGTCAAATGCCACTAAAGAAGAATTCCATTTCCACGGCGCCGTGACGAATAGAAAAACAAAGCCGCTTGGCCGGAGAAACGACTTCTGAAGACCCGACGAATTTTTCTTTTTCAAGTTTTATTTATAATGGTAACTACAGCAGAATTCGCGAGAGACGCGCATTATCTCCCTTGTTCCAGACGTCACTTCCGGTTTCCACGGCCACGTCGTCGTTTTATTACGTCCCTTGATTTATGAATGAACACTACAATTATGCAGCGCAATGGTAAAGGATCAGCTCTCAAAAACTCGACAAATAGAATCGATCAACGTCATCTTTTAAAGAGAAAAACAACGTGGGTAATAATAAAAATAAAAGGCTCTATTTTTTATAATTGTATATTGCAATTATTATCATCACTTTACGTGGATACCCATATTTGAATATAGTCTCTGTGTTTATTTTTAAAAAAAGTATATTTCAATTTCATCTACCGGCCTGAATATTCGAGAAATCTTTTTAAAGAAAAGGTGCTGTGACCTCTGGCAGTATTCGAACCTGCGTCCCACTTCTTAGCACTTTCAGGCCAGTTAACGCAAATAAATACATACTGTTTGAAAAGTGTAAACGTGGCACACGTTTTCAAAAAGTGATACAAATCTGTCAGAAATAAATTTCATTACTTCGTTACACATGCACACATATTGCTAAACTGCTAAGGAATTATAAAAATCTATTTTAGAATGTATTTATTTTTTATATTTTAATAATAATAATTAATGTGTGTGTGTGTGTAAAATGTATGCACTTTTACTAAAAAAAAAAAAAAAAAAAAAATGCAAAATTATTTACAAAAGTTATACCAAAGGTATAATGAATTTTAAAAATGAAAAATCTTTCTTGAAGCTTTTATTTTAGTTTTAATTTCAAGCTCATAGATTAAATTTAATATTTTCAATAAGCAAAATACTTTGTTGCATTTCAAACCAATTGGAATTTTGGGGTGGAGGTATGAGAAAAAAAAAAAAAAAAAAAAAAAAAAAAATCCCAAATCACTAAAATTGTCCACATTGACTAATCTGTCAATACAGCATAATTCTCTTTATAAAAAAAAACTTTCAAAAATAAAATATACTTTTCTGAAACTTTATTTGAGGAAGATTAACTGATTGAAAGTTTAATCTGAATTAAAACAAATATTACTTGTCTAAAAGGTCACAGTAAAGCATTTTTTTTTTAACATTGAGGTGATTTTTTTTATGAGGTGCTGTGTTTATTTAAGGGGAAATACTTGTAAAATTACATGACCAATACAACATAGATGCTTTTTTATAATTTTTGAAATACAAAGTAATCTTAAAAATTTAAAATCTTTGAAACATTCTAATATCCTATTCAATTTCTATAGTTTTATTTACAAAAAGGAAATATTAAAAAATGACTAATAAATTTTAAATTTACTATAAATTTACTATATAGGTACTGCTCTTATTTTTTGATAATGTATATTATCAAAAATTACATCAGTATTTACCAAAATCGGAATTTTTTTTTTTTTTTTTTTACACACACAGAATAATAATTAAAAATTTTTAAAATACTTGTTGGGGGGGTTTACTTGAATTGTAAGCTTTCCAATTTATAATTAGTAAATACATTTTTAATTTAATAACAATATCACTAGCTTACTACAAATGAATACAGAGATTTAAAAGTTTATAAATTATTTTAATTAAAATCTTTTCTTGTAAAAAATCGGTACAAGTTTTTTTTTCTTAAACAATAGTCCCCATAATATATTATTTTATTCATAAATGCAATTAAAAGCATTTCTAATCAAATAATTAATTAGTTTTATTGTATTTTTTATTTTACAATTGTTGTTTCAACATAAACCTGAAGGAGTCAAGATTCAAATTATCAGAACACGTTCGTTAATTAGTTTCAGATGAAATAAAAAAATTTAATAAAATTTTAATAAACAAAATTAATTTCAGATGAAATTAAAAAAAAATAAATAAATAAAAAAGCTCCTTTTATTCAAAATTATCAATAAGATAGGATATCCTTATTGAGTGGATATGAATTTCAAATAAAATTTCTTTAACTTTATGAAGAAAGATAAAAATTACCTAACATTTAAAATATATATCAAATTACTGACCTGCAAAATGTCAGCATTTAAGAATATTGAATTATTAAGTTATTAGAAATTTTATGCTCTTCAAGTTGAGTTGTGATCAAATACGGATCTGAATCTGACAGAATAAGATAAAAGAAAAAAAATGGGAAACATCTATCAATCTAACAGGTTTCATTTTTAATAAAACTTCACGAGAGAATGAGATATGGAGAAAAAGAAGAAAGAAATTCTGAGATTTTTAATTTTCTTTAGTTTGATTTTCATTAGACAATCAGGTTTCATTTGCCTTCGACTTGTTTAACTAATGTTAGTATAACTCATGGAGATCTGAATTCAATTTACACACTTTAGAATAGAGTTGAGCATGTTTCTGTTAAATATTTGTGCGCATTTTGTGTTTATGATTACATCTGTGCATGAGGTATAGATAAAAAGGGGAAGGATCAAGGATCAAAACATACCACATAACATGAATTGCAGCCAAATTTAACAGTTCATGGCAAAAATCAACAAGAGCTCTTTCTGTGTCTAGTCTATCTCCACCATGAGACAAAAACTGTCCTGATTGCAAGAAAAGACAAAAAAAAAAAAATGATAATTTCAATCGCAATTACCAGAATTTGAAAATTATTTTGGATTTGTACTTTATCTGATTTGATTTCTTTTCAATGTGAATGAATTCGATTTCTTTTTTTCATCACCATCAACAGCTTAAAAGGTTGTCCCGAGAACAACAGCTGGCAGATTAATTCCCATAACACAGGCAGATTTGGACATGAGAATGCAACCAATTAATAATGTGGGGTGTTTCACTAAAATATCAATTTCCAGACAGGGTGGTGGTACCATGAAATTTCTTCAAAAGTACTATGGTATCTATGACATCTTGGATTTTGGTACAGCTAACCCTGACCCCCTCCACCCAGGTTCAGAATGAATGAATTGCATATGATACTTTTCCAAATATTCTCTGTGTGTGTGTGTGTGTGTGTGTATGTGAGAGAGAAACAGTGAAAGAGAGAGAGGCAGACACACGCAGAGAGACAGAAGCCTGGAAGAATTTTCTAGGAAATTAATTTTTCTCACATTTTCAAAGACTTTTTATGTTGAATACCTTAATCCTCAAGAGTCTGTTATTTTGATTATGATTAGTAAATACTCAATATCAAGATTATTTTCACCAATGCGGATGTCAGCACCCCTCCCCCATCCCAGTGCTCTATGCTTGCACCTATGTTGTTCCTAACTTTCATCAACGACCTTTACTGACATCATCAATTCTCAACTCAGTATCTTTGCTGATGGCACAACTATTTATTTTTGTCTTAACACTAAGTCTGATCAGTCAGATAAAGTCAAATTGGTAACTGCAAAAAAAGACCTACAATCTGTTGGCAACTCTGAAATGCAATGTCAGTCATTAATTTTTGCCTTCTTAATTCTTGTTCTTTTATTGTCCTCTCTTAATAATGCTTTCTTTTTCCATTTTCTCTAGCATTTAGTAAACCCCTTCCGACTTACTTGCTTTAATGGCTTGCTTGGGGGTGAAAAGATTTAAAAATCACAAAGGACTTTTTCTAGCAGTTTCGTTTTATGCTAAATTCTTCCCAGTGTTTGTCGGCCATTCTTTTCTTTTAATGTTAACAGCAGGATGTCTGTCACATATCATTTCATTTTTACAAGACCACGTGTTAATAGTTATATTGCCATCACAGGCATAAAAGTTCCTAATATCTAAAATAGATGTGAACATGTTAATATTAAATTTGTGTCACTTTAAAATCATTTACATATCTGGATTAAAAGATGCCTTTTAATCCAGAAGGCAAAAAATAATGACTGACATTGCATTTCAGAGTTGCCAACAGATTGTAGGTCTTTTTTTTTTTTTTTCAGTTACCAATTTGACTTTATCCGACTCATCAGACTTAGTATTAAGATGACATCTTTGCTATTATCTACAGCTAGAACTGGAGATAATGGTTATCACGTGTCACCAAACACACATCCAAGATTACAGCACCAGCATTTGCAAGCAGTCACCCAACTTGCATTGACCGGGCTCGATGTTGAATAACTTTGGTTATTAGACAAGAATTGGTGTTTCAACATGATGTGGGCGTAAGTTATGTATTTTCTGAAGTGATACAATTATTCTTCCAACATCTTCAGTAACATCATGAATAGAGGAGTTCCAAAACAAAAGATGTAAGGGTAACCAGTTGCACCCTAAAAGTAATTTAATTATTTTATATCTAAAAAATGCCAAAAATACTGTGGGCTGAACATGGTTTGGTTTGGTGGTTTTTGTTTAGTGGCATATTAACAACTCTATGGGTTATTTAATGTGTCGGATTAGCTATTACTAATTTTTTAAACCACTACTAGGAGTCGCTCTCCGGACTATAAATACTCAGCAATATTTTCTCACTCTTTTCTGCTTACACATCAACATGAAAGTCTTTAGAGGAAGATGTATTTCCCATTGGGAAATGCAGGAACATACTAACATACACACGTATGTATGCACTTTCACTCACTTTACATCCTTTGAAGTTTAAATGTTTTCACATTCATTTGTTACACATATTATCTTTGCTGTTTGTATAACTTTGTTGTTAATACATTATCATTTGTTTGTACATACCGTGATTCCCCATGTATAATACACACTTCTAAAATTGTGTTGAATGTGTAGGAAAATGCTTCTACTCACGCATAATACGCACCCCTTGTTTGGTAATCAAACCCTATAAATTGTACCTCTTCCATTTCATTACGGTCAGCGTTTGTTACTCTTAGTAAAAAAAGATTGTTTTAAACATAGAATAATATCATTCTAATTTAGTTTTAAAATAATTCTTATTTTATTTTACATTTTTAAGTATTGTTAGGTAAATATGATTGTATTTGACATCCTTATGGGGGTCGCATTCGCCGAATGTTAGTGTCAAATTGTCGTATGTTTGTGGCAAGTAGCCATTTCACAACTGAAATTGACCTATGAAACAGCAATTTTTTAAAGATTTTTTTTTGTAGCAGTGCATAATATTCGCCTCTAATTTTTTTTTAAGAAAAAATGCGTATTATACATGGGGAATTATGGTATATATTAGTTCTTATTATTTCTATACATTTGTTGAGAAATAAACATATGCATCTTTTAAAATGCCCACAACAAACATGGCAGACTCAGGATGCATAAAATCACATCCCAAGTCTTTCATGTTTGTTGTGGGCATTTTAAAAGACACACATGTGTTTATTTCTCAACACATACACCAGCCTGCAACAAATGCCAAAATCTAAATATTTTCTGCACAATTTTATGCCTTCATTTACCTGTTGTGGTTTGTCTCCATCTATGTCTGCTTCACAACAGCTTTGGCAGTCAGCTTTTAAGGGTGAAAGGTGAAATCTATCCAAATCATTACATGAATGACACATCAGGCCAGGTAACATCCCCAGAGTGAGACATTCTGAAGCTGACATCTCCAAGCAATCTACAACATACATCTGAAATAAAAACAAAAGACATTCATTGTTCTTGTTCAGCACTTGTTAAAATAGATAAATAAATAAAAAGGAAATAAAATAAATAAAAAATTAGTATCTGAAATTTACTGTTTAAAATCAGCGTTTCTCAACCAATGCATCCAGGCAAAACCTCAAAAGGTAGTCAGATTCACCCCAAGTTGACAGAAGAGTAATTTAATTATTTTTATATTGAAAAAAATGCTGAGAATATGGTGGACTAAACATGATTTTGTTGTTTTTGTTTACCAGTCTATCAACAACTCTATGGGTTATTTAATATCAAAATTTAAATATTTTCTATACAATTTTGTGTCTTCAACTACAGATACTTTGGACATAATTTTATACCTTCAGAGTAAACATGTTTTTTTTAGATTGTAGATGATTTATTATAGGTGTTACATGTTTTTGTTTCAACCTATTTCTTTAAGCTAGGGCATTATGTTGACGGTTTCAGTATTTTCAAATAGTTTTCTTGTGCTGTTTTTCTTTTTGTATTTACGTCTTACAGGTGCTAAGTAAATAGATTCAGTTAAAATGTATTTCACTGAAAGTGCAGCTTGTACATGTTGGTTGGTTGGTTAGATGATAGTTTTTGTTTCTGGACTGAACAAGTGAGCAACGACGAAATTTTACAGAAAATAGAACCAAAATGGGCACTTATATTTTAACATCAGGAAAAGACAGTTAAAATTTCTAGAGCACATAATGAGAAAAGAGGGTTTGGAAAATTTGATACTCATAAAACAGACTGAAGGCAAGCAAAAAAGTAAAAAGTAAAAAAAATAAGAGGACTTCCAAGAGGATCCCTTGCTAATCGGAACAAATATATTAAAATTAAAAAAAAAAAAAAATGTTTTTATTCTTGATCTTGAACGCTTAAACAAGAGAGTGTGGAGGGTCTATGAATTTGGTGTTTCGATGTGGAAGTCACCAAAGTAGGGTTTACTTGTTTACAAGTGGTTATCTTCAGTAACATCCTTTATCCAAATATACACCAATTTATGGCCTTTAAAAATACATGCAAAGATAATTAATACATATTGCATGTACAGACAAACCTCTCATCAATGGATTAATGGGGGGGAGGGGATAGTGATCAATTAAAGCTGATTGTCCGTAGATAGGCAAGGATTATTTTTGAATTATAAAACCACTATAGTAACTACCAGTAGTTATAATCATAATGTAAATACTATAAACATGTAGATATGACAAAGAAATATAAACTTAATATAGAGATATTAATCAAAATAACAAAAATAACACCTAATTTTAATTATATAGGAATTCATTTTTCTTATTTGTTTGCTATATGATGAAAACAATTACATTTTTTTTTTTTTTTTTTTTTTTTTAAGAGCTGATATTTTCTTATTTTTAAATTGTATAAATTTTTTCGTTTTTAGATTTCGGAGAACTTTTCTGTTAATTCAACAAAAAAAAAAAAAAAATTATATTTACTAAAATTCATGCCAAATTCTTCTAGAGCAAGGCCTCCTACTGCACTCTGGTTGGGTTGACCTTTGTGACAGCCCCAAATGTTAGCAAATCAGGCATGTTATTTCTAAGTATTATTGTGTTGGGGGGTCTTCATTTGTCTTCACTCTGATAAACAAACCAAAAACAGATTTTTGTTTTTTTTTTTAATTGTAAAAATTCCTTGTCAATACCTTGAATATTATCTGCACTTACTGTGAAATGTGAATAACATAACTCCTTGATTTTTGGTTGGAATTATTGTGAGGCAAGCTAAACAAATTTTGATTTAAAATTTATAATTTGAAAAGAGTACCAGAAATTTAATTAAAAACAAACATTGATTTTTAAAATTCATAAGTTCTTGAGGTGAATTAATTATTTGTGTTGTTAAGTAACTTTTTGGGAGTGAATTAACAGAAAAGATACAATTTTTTTTTTTTAAAAGACGGGATTTTTTTTAATTTTATATACTAGTTACTTTATTTAATCAACATTACTTGAAAAGTCTGGCCCACTCATAAAAATTTGGGGAATTTGTTGGTGGTGGGTAGGGGTTTTGTTGATTAGAATTCCTTAGATCACAGCACTTTGCAGAATTCTAAAAATATTTATTTGTTATTAATTTAGAAGCGGGATTTACTTTAATTTCAGATTTTACAGAATTAATAAATGTTTTTTTAGGCTAATTTGCTCTTATTTACAAATGTTAAAGTTTTAACATTTTAAAACTCATTGATATCTGCAGTTTTTGTTTTGTTTTTTTTTAATTTTTAACTTTTTTTTTTTAAACATCTTTTAAAAACTTATTTTTGTATGGGATATTTTTCAGAAACACATGCACAAACGTTTGAAGTTCATAATTATTTATCTTCTTAATTTAGAATAAAAATGGATATATAATTTTTGCAAACTTTTATTAAAAAGAATTTATCAATTTTTATTAAAAAGAATTAAAACGTGTTTATATATATCCGTTCTTCCGTTATTTAAGTAAGAGAATTCATTTTTTTTGTAACACTCACTTCAAATAAATTAAAAAAAAAAAGTCTTGTTTTCCTACGTTAAGTCCAACAACTATGTAAAAATTCAATTCAGGGATCGATTTGAAAATTAGGACCTCCCTTTTAAAATTTAAATCGATAATAAATCAATATTTTTATTATTTTATTTTTATATATTTTTCGATTCTGATAAGTGCTGCGGTCTAAGGAAGGTTTTTATGAATCAATAAAAATAAAAAAAAAAAGAAGTTTTTCTATTTCTTACGAGTGGATCTTGTCTCAAGCAGTCACATGAAGTATTTTATTTTTATTTCTTTGTGTTATTTCACAACAAATGAGTGAGATTAGTAAAGAAGGTTGATTAAGAAAAAAGGATTTTTTTTTTTCATCCGAAATTGAAATGAACAAACAAATAAGCACCGAAAACAGAAATCCCTTCGGGGAAAATCTGAATCTATCGATTATTATACGAACAGAAAGATAGATCAGTCTACGACATAGCCACATCTGATTGTTCGCTTCTCTAAGAAGGGAATATCTTAATCAGTTTTACAATGAAAACTGAAGAAAATCCCAAAAAGAAATCAGTTTTATTTTTTCGCTTTTAAAAAGCAAGTGCGTGTGTGGAAAAGACGAAACGACTTGAAGTATATTTTTTATCATAAATTATAGGTGATCAAAAGTCAATAAGTTCAATCAGAGTAACCCTTTCGCAAAACACTTCTATAGTCAGGCCACAGTAAGTATAAGAATTATCTAAAGCAAAAATTAAACAGGAAAATACATACCAAATAGAGGAGAAGAAAAGAAGCGAGACGCTTTAAGTCCGCCATCTTGTTGGCGGAAGTGATGTCAATAACAAAAAGAAAAAAAATCACACGTGGCGCTTACAGAATGCCACGACATTTATGAGAGATCGTAAGGGACATAAAATCCCTACACATATTCCTTTTTTTTATTATGTGTGTATGTGTTGTTTTTTTTTTAGGGTTTCTCATTAGATAAATTGTGATGTACATATTCTAGTGTTATTTTATTACTGTTTCGCTTGTTCGAACTAAGAATGTTAAGCAGGGAGATAAAACAATGGCTTTTGAGATCATCTCACAAATAACAGCTCAATAACTGTAACAAATATACACATATCGTTATTCAGTTTTCGTAAAAATTAATAATTTTTTAACTCAGTGGTATAGCTAGTGTTTTGGCGGCCCTCAAGTTTGCAGAAGGAATTACAATGCACATTGTGACATTATGATTAAAGTTTACACTACAGTCAACGAAGGAGTACTATTACAATGCACATCTGAGTTAAAAAAAGTTTATTAATTTTATATATATATATATATATATATATATATATATATATATATATATATATATATATATATATATAAAGAGATGGTTAAATGTGCATTGTAATATATATATATATATATATTGTAATATACATACATATATATTTATATATACAGTGTAACCCGGATATAAGAAACCCGGATATAAGAGAAACCCGGATATAAGAGAGATTCTCTCTGGTTCCAAATTAGAGCCTGTGTTAATGTATATATAATAGACCAAACCCGGATATAAGAGAAACCTGGATATAAGAGACTTCTTCTCCGGTCCCGACAACTCTCTTATATCCGTTTTTATATATATATATATATATATATATATATATATATATATATATATGAAGAAATAGTCTTAAGGTGTGCTATATTTATAAATATGTGATAAAGGGATAAAGTGCTCAATATCAGAGATAGGGCGTGTGTAAATATAAAAGTGAACAGTGAAGTCAACATTTAAAGGCGACAACCTGTTTCATGCTAGACGCAATCGTCAGGCCATATATATATATATTAGGTTGGTGCAAAAATAATGACGTAATGATGTCGTTTTTGACGTTAAAAATACGTCCAAAAACGACATTATTACGTCATTATTTTTGCACCAACCTAATATATATATATATATACATACACACACAGACACACACACACACACATATATATATATATATATATATATATATATATATATATATACACACAGACACACACACACACACACACACACACATATATATATATATATATATATATATATATATATATATATATATATATAAATTTAAATTAAAAAAACAGACAACCTAAAGGGTCCATTGATTACATTTTATTTCCCCAGGAAATTGATTTTTTCCTGGTTCCTCAGATCACATCATTTACAAGCATAAAGAAATAACTATATATATATATATATATATATATATATAGTCAACGACGAAATTATTCAATCAATTTTTAATATTTTTATCCATTTCTTAGAATCTAATGCCCGTATGATGCCAGGATTTTTTTCACGTATTTTTGTTAACGTGGTATTTATAACTCCTCACTGATAAATTATAAAATAAAAGTACAATTATGTTTATATATTCTTTAAAAAATAAAACTGGGATATATAAAAAACGAAGACGTATTTCTTTTTTTTTTCTTTTTTTTTCTAAATATGGAAAACTTTAAAAACTTTTTACGATATTAAAAAAGATAAGTTATTTTTGTTTACTTACATTCTGTTTTATTAAAAAAGAAAAACAAAAAACAAATTGTCCTTTTAATTCATAATTTATCAGGTTTTTTTAAAATATTTATTTCAATTCTAAGAAGTGAGGAATCATAAATTAAATGCCACGTTAACAACAGAGACACGTTTTGGTTTTCTTTTAACAATGTAAAAAAATGCAATGTCCTTTTAAATTATCTTGTTTTACGTCGTTGTAGTTATTCTTAGCAAAGTAGTAGACTAAGAACTAAAAGTCCAATAAAATTAAATTCACTTTTAAAAACGGAAATAAATGTTATCATACTTTTAATTCTTAGACTTTTTTGCTTAATAAAACTTAAACTATCTAAAAAAAATCAAAAACATTGCATTGTTTTGCTACCGTAAAAATCTGTAAATTGAAAAAAAAATGCCCAGTTTTGAACTTTAAATAAAGTTTCTGCACTTAAAAAATATATTAATTTTCAATTTTCTTTTAAATTGCTGTACGATATTTCCGGAAAAAAATTAAAATGCATGTGATATCCTTAAACTTTAAAGCATTGGAATTCTTGCAATTGAATTATCGATCTATTTTTTAGTTTATGAAAAGTAACGATTTTATATCGGTATTGTGGGATCACTTACATGTGCCACACCTCCATTTCTTTCAATATCATTGGTTCGTAAAAATATGATACTTATCATATGACAATTTTGCCATCGCAGGTAATTTGAAATTTTCTCTAAAATCACGGATTGGTCCATTTCCTGACCAATCGCGTATTTTAGTATCTTTTCTATATTTTAGCGCCACGCTCTCCGGATCCTACCCATCGTTATAAAAAGACTTTCGCTGTATGCTAACAATCAGTAGCAGTTCAATTCTTGGAAAATAAGGCACGGCGCTATATTGACATTTTAATTCTTAATTATTACTCAATCGAGTAATCATACTAATTCCTATTGGTATCACTCATGAACATTACATTTTTCTACACTGATAAAACACTGTGGAACTATTCTTTATTTAGCTAAGACTTCAATTGAACTTTGTAGTTAAATAACATTCAACATTGTACTCAACATTTATTAGCTAAACTTACCCTTTTTATTACGGAAAAAGGGAAGCAACTTTCTTTATACTTATTGTTGATATTTGTATATCATTGTTAATACAATATTTTATTAATGTTCACTGAGCTTGATTATTTTTCTCTCGTGTTTGTTGTGCATTATTCATGTGGGGTGTTGTTTTACAAGAACACAGCTTTCCTTCTTTATTATATTCACGGTGACCCTAGCCAACAATACTTACAGCACCACTACAGTATTAAAGCTAGGCCTATGATAAGATAAAAAAAAAATAATTGGTTCACTTATTTATTTAATTTTTTTCACTAACAGTTCACAGACATGAGAAATCAAAATCAAAGAACGGACACCAAAGTCTGGACTTCTTGTAGCAGACTTCCCCACATTTATTTAACTTAGATTAGGAAACCAAACTGACGTGAAGAAAAAGAGGATAAGCCAAAGGCATAAAATGTGTATTTAACAAGATGTACAAACAAGGATGTGAAAGAAAAGCATACATTGAGTAAAACAAGAGTTGTCTCTCTTTAGCTATAAATTGTTCCAAAGTTCACTGAAAGTAATAAGGTTGTAATAGTTTCTGGTAATAAATGTTTTCAAAAGTTTTGCTGTGTAAGAAAAATATTATGTGAGTATAGGGAATATTCAGCATGTGAGTGATGGTGTGAGTGAGGAGATTGGCACATGGTTTCAACTGTCGTGGATTTCTGAGGCAGCTGAGATCTCACTGGTTTACTAAGATTTTTCTTTGCTTATATAGGCGACCATCGCCAAGTTCTTTTGATCCTGTCACGTGATAACGTTATCTATAAATAACAGACACGAGTTCGCTCATTCTCTTTTACTCTTCCAAATTTCTGCGAAGATGTCATCTTCAGCATTCTCTTCTCGACCATGACGATCAGAAGTTAAAAGCATATTCACCCACGTACGAACCTTCACGAACTTTTCCAACCTACATTACAAACTTACAGAACATTTCCAAACATGCAACAAGAACTTTATTCTTCTAAAACTACATTTTTATAATTAATTCAACTTCGTTAGCGCCGATAAAAATATAACTCTATAGAATCCTCCACATTTGCCTGTCACCCCCTACGGGAAGATGCACTCTTCCCCAAATAAACCTTTAACAAATCATCACTTTACTTTTCCAAACTCAATCCCCCATTGGTTAAAAGGACACTAAAATGTAGCAAAGTTGAGACAAACCTTTTTCCCGCGCAGGTCCCTGCAGCCTATCTGGAAACCCGAAAATCTATAAAAAGAATCGCTCGACTTAATTCAAGTTAGTCAGACACTGAGTTTCGAGAGATACCAGTAGACCCCACGCGTGCCAACACACTGACTCAATAACAACTACCAACCTATCAACAACTCAACACAACTCACACAACTATTGCCGCGTGACGAAACTTAACTTACAATTTACTAAAAAGTGACATTATCACTACAAAACAGTAATTGTGCATTTAATCAACTTTAGCCTATCAGTTAAAGGCAAACAACTCTTCATAACTTAAATCAACACTAGCAGTTGTCACACACATACACACTATCACTTGAACTTACGCAATTGACAATTTTCCTTACAGATATCAAACTATTTTAATTCCACAAACAAACTTAAACTATCAACCTTTACTCACTAAATTTCTGCATGGACAATCTTTGTAACCTTATCTCACTTGCCACATTAAACAAGCAATTTATTATCACTTTTACTGTCTTTGTGTATTTAGATTCACTGCCGATCACTTCCGTCGCGCAATCATAACTTTTTGGCCTAATTACTCCTGTTACTTGTCTAAATTACTGCGCACTATCGTAAAGCAATGACAACGGCCTTTTAACTGCTTTTAACTGATCTTACTGTTCTTCTTTCAACCGTTATTTGTTTTATAGTAAAGCTTTCTTTTTAAATAAAATAAAATAAAAGTACCCTAACCTAAACAAATTAAAAAAAAAAAAAAAAAACTAAACCTAAACTTAAACCCTAACCCTAACTCTTTGTAAAGAGCATGATTATGTACCAAATTAAATTACGAAATAAAAAAATATGCTAGGAACGAAATAAGGCTTTAGTGTATTATTATTTTTTTTAATTTGCCCGCTTTTCTACACAGAAAGAATGGGTTTTCTGTTAATATATATATATCGACTGTTGTTGTTTCTTTATTTTTCTTTACGTGGACTCAGATCCCGAGTGTGCCATGTTTGTTGTGGACATTTAAGGTGATACACGTGTTTATCTCTCAACGCATACACTGGCCTTCAACAAGTTTCTCTGGTGTCAAATCGGGACCATTAATTTATGCGTCTTTTTAGGTGAAAAATCTCGCCTCAGGCCCAAATCAATTTGAACATATTTCTGACTATAAGTTTTAATAACAGACGTATTTACCGCCTATGAGGTTGTCACACCCAACACTATGACTATTGGTGAATTATCTCCCTTGTTTTAAAAAAAAAACTATTTAAAATGTATACCATTCTTGCTAATATATTGTCGGGTTAACTCTTAATTTTCGAAACCGCTACTTGGGGTCGCTTTCAGGTACTATAAGTACTCGGCGATATCTTTTCCCGCCCTCTTTTTGTCATTTCTCCGCTTATACAACAACATGTACATTTCTAGGGTGAGAAGAAAGGACTAAGCATAAACTACAAGAAGACAGAATGCATGGTCATCAGTAAGAGGATGAGCCCGCAATGCGATTTGCAGGTCGGGAACACTAGAATCAAGCAGACGCGGAAGTTTAAATATCTGGGAAGCGTTTTGACAAAGAACGGTAAGTGCAACACTAAGATCCATAGATGGATTGGGATGGCCAAGGACGCATATCAAAAGCTGAGCTGAGTATTGCAAAATAGGAAGATTTCTTTGGTAACAAAGAAAAGAATACTGGGCTGTTATGTGACATCTGTCCTTCTTTACGGCAGCGAATGTTGGACGAAGAGACTCGAGGCGACGGGGATGTGCTTCTACAGAAGGATGCTAAGGATATCATGGACCAAGCGTGGAAGCAACGATGAGATCTTAAAGAGGTTTCAAACAAGGAGAAGGATTATAATTAACATCAAGAAAGGGCAGCTGGAGTTTCTGGGACACATAATGAGGAAGGAGGGCCTGATGAATCTGATACTCACGGGTCAAATAAAGGGAGAGAGAGAGAGAGACAAAGGAAAGAAACGCGTGACATACCTGGCGGGTTTAAGCAAGTGGATGACAGAACGTGGTCTAGGGGGAGGAAGCAGAGGGAAGGAACTTGTCGAGAGCTGCAAGGGATAGAAAGAGGTGGAGAGACATGATCGCCTACATCCTGAAAGGACCATGACATATAAAAAGAAAGAAGATGAACATTACATACACTCACATATACGTACGCACATTCACTCACATCATATACTTTGGACCAAAAAGTTTCCACATTCATTAGTTACACACATTATTGACTTTGTTGCTTGTAACCATTTGTTGTTAATACATTATCATTTGTTTGTACATATATATCAGTTCTTGTTGTTTCTTTATACTTCTTTACGTGGACTCACATCACGAGTCTGCCATGTTTATTGTGAGCATTTCAGGAGACACACGTGTTTATCTCTCAACGCAACGGCCCCGCAACAAGTCTTTATAAATTCATGAGTAAAAAATTCTTTTTATATTTATTTGTTTATAAACTGGTAAACGATAGATATTACACTGTAATAGTTTTAATATAATTGTATTAATTTTTAGAATGTTGTAAATGTAAAATTATTCTTATAAATAAAGAATCTAATAAATAGTGTTTAAATTTTTTGTAAATTTTCAATAACGAAAAAACTGTATAGATTCACTTTCATCATGTGTTTAGGTTTTATTACAATTTTACGTATCGCTTTTTCAAAGGAATAAATATTTTTTGAGAAGTGAAGGTAGTTAAAATAATGATAGCGGTGTCAACAGAAAAGCGTCCTTTTGACATATTATTTTTTTTTACGAGCACGAAGGCTCAACATTGCAAATCTTTCTATAAACAGGGAAGAAGAAATACAGAAATGAGAAGAATACGCGGTAAAACAAAATTATTGCTGATTTTATTAATTAATTCAGTCTTGAAAACAGAGTTCTAAAAAAAGGGAGACAATTATATTGTGAAAATAATTTCAGCTCCTATCTTTAAAAAAATAACCGGCTTGACTTACAGTAGGCAAGAAATGACATTTACTAACAGGGACACAATGACAATGATTATTTTTATTTTCTACAGATATTTATATTCTGTTCTCCTCATTTCAGTTTACTGTCATAGAGTTTCGGCATTTGTACGAATGGGGGTGTGCTAGGCACAGAAGGAATATTGCAATTCCCCATTATAAGCACTATTATATCTGTGATATATATATATATATATATAGCTGACCATTCGTATTCGAGGATACACGCCAATTTCTATTGCAGACGCTCGCTCAGGCACATTTGTGTTTGCTCGACACCCACAGAACCAACCTGTGGATTATATTGCAACTATGCTCAGCAGACCGTAGTTACAGTTTCTGGGAAAGAGCGTGTTATCTAGCGTGATCAAAATTTGAACAATGCTAGATATCGAGGGTTCCGTCTAGCCAATTTCACTCACAAGGCTTGGGTCAACCCATGGTATTTCAAAGATGCCGCACGCTTTGATCGACTCGTCCACACCGATAACACCAGGAAGTCTCCTTCCTGACAAATCGACCATAGTGAGATTTGAACACAGGTCTCATGGTCAGAATGCGGACTTTCTAACCACTTGGCCACGTGTTCATATATATTTGTGATATAGTAACACCTTAAAACACTGACAGAACAGAATAACTGAAAGGAAGGAATGACAAACATACATTGTTCTTAAAGAAATATTTTTTACTGATATATCAATCATTATCTTTTAACTTCCTAATTCTTGTTTTTTATGTGTTTTTTTTTTCTAATATTCTCTAACACTCAATATAGTCCCTTGCTTTTTAGTTTTTTTATCGCCCTGCTTACGGATGAAATGATTAAAAAAACAAAAACAAACAAATTTGTCCCATGTAGAGAAACTATAACCTACGTATACAACAAACAACACAAATGGGCCGAATAGAGACAGGGTCTTACTTGTAATATTTCCCAATGGGAAAAAGAGAAGGTTGCTGGTGTCCTTTATGTTTCTGGTCAGAAGTATAAAGGGCATCAAGGTGTGGGTTCCACTGTTCACCCGACTACTTGTGACGTCTGTCTTCCCCGAAGCCTACAGAGCAACTGGCATGGGTAGACACGTCTTGCCTCCAGCCATGATAAATAGCAACTGACGTTCGACCCTATATGAACTGATGTCACTAACCCTCCGTCACGTGACAAGAAGATAATCACCCTTTGTATTTCTACAGTACTCCCTAGTCTTCTTCAGGTGTCTGTAATAGTTGATAAGCTTCTGGGATTTTAAAATTAAAACTTTATTTAATCTATAGGTAGAAGGTATTTTAATTATGTCGTCTATGCTGTTTAGTCTATATGTTTTGCGTCTTTAAATAATTTACAAACTGAAGAGTTGGTGATTTTGTGCCAAATTTAAGGTATGGTTTCTATTTTTGATGAAAAAAATTTATGATAAAGAACGACAGAGTTAAAATTTCAGTCTGTATAAATATCAGTTAAAAATGAAATGTCCAGAGATAGAAAATTAAAAAAAAAAGTAGAGAATGAAATCAGTGGGATTGAAAAAGAGGAATTAATTAGACAAATATGATTTTTATTGTCAACTGAAAAGAAAAGAAATAGGGGAAAAAAATGTTCAAAATGTAAGGGGGATAACTAATTTATAAATAATACAAGTTATTTCCCTTTTAGAATATAAGTTATCTCCTTTGAATATATTTTTTTAATTCTAAGTTTAATTCAAGTATAACAAAACAGTTTAAATTGCTAAGTAATATAAACTTTTATGTAAATACATGAACAAATAAAAAAAGAACAAATAAAAAAAGAACAAATAAAAAAGAACAAATAAAAAACAAATAAAAAGATACTTTCTTGGGCTAGAAGTAATGTTTATGCACAAATTAGACTTTAAAGCCAAAGTACCTAAAATCTAATAAAACATTAGATTGCGAAGAATATTTTCTTAAAATTTTCAGATTCCTGGGTAATTAAAAATATTATGTAAAAAGCGTTCCAAAAGCATCAAGTAATTGTTACAGTTATGTGTCTCCTTAAAACAAAATTCCCAAACATGAGTCTAGCGTGAAAGTTGTCAACACTTCATAAAAACACCCAACCTAGTGTTAAAAATGCTTTTCTGTAATATTTTTAAACAAAAAGTAATATTTGTTTAAAATCGGATTAGCTAAACTTTAAATTATGTAATCTTCCTAAAATAACGTTTCAAAAAAGTATATTTTATTTTTGGATTTTTTTTTTTTTTTTTTTTTAGTGAATTACTGTTGTGTTGACAGATTTGTCAAAATGGACGATTTTAGCGTTTTTATTGATAATAATAAAAAAGGTTAATTCCTATCAATGTAAGTACAGTACACAAAAAATATTTGATTTATTGTAAATAAAAAATATAATCTATTAACTTGAAATTAAAACTATAATAAAAGCTTCAAAGAAGTCTTTATTTTAAAAAAATGCATTTTAAATAGATACTTTCACAGAAACGCGATAAGTAAAGTTTCAAATTTCATAAAATGAAATAAGGGGAGATAACAGTTGTAAAAAAAATACTTTTACCAGGATTTTCCCACCAAAATATTTCTAAAATAATTTCATTCATTTGTGAATAAGTTCTGAAAGTTTAATTCAAATCAGATAATTATTTGATTTTTTCAAAAATTTCCAAATAAATCTGTTTTTCACTGCAAAAAAAGACGCTAAAATTTCCTATACCAATTTTTGCTCTATCCCCTGGCGTCGCCCAAAAAAGAAAAAAAAAGAAAAAAAAAGAAAAAAAAAACAACAAAACAACAGGAAAAAATTAACCAAAATTTAGAACGTTCTAAAAAGGATTAAAACTTTTATTTAAGAATCAACAAATATTGATATTGATATTGATCCTATGATAGAAACTGGTGGTGGTGGTGGTGATGATGATGATGAAAATTAAAATTTCAATAAATTGTTTGTAGAATAACAATAATAAACAGCACTTACCGGCGTAAGTAACATTCGACGCTGGAATAACATCGAACACTGCTCAATCGTCTACAATAACACGGACAAAAACCCCTCGGGCATTGTCCAGACTACTTCCGCACAACCAGCCAGGTTTAAAGGAACTCATCCCTCCCCAAAGGCCACTACCCACATGCGATGGTGGGGGGAGATGTAGAATAACAATAATAAACAGCACTTACCGGCGTAAAGGTCCCAGCTAGCGTCCAGCTGGCAGACAAAAATAAAGCAGGTTGTAACTTAATACAAACCCTGCAAACTAACTGATGAATCAAGCTGGTATTTATATAGAAATACCTCCACTCAGGTACCAGCAGCCAATCACAGCCCAAGCAATGGACTATCCCACTTTAGCACAATGAGATGCTCCATGGCAACATAAATAGCTCTCTTTCTAAAGGTTGGATTATTATTCACTTAGCTTGCTCCACAACTGAGTGTTTATCTCTACCACATGATTTTTCTACATTGTTAACTTCATATCCTTTTTTCCTTCAAAATTGGACCTTTTATAATTTTTTATTTTTTTGGCAAATAAAAAGTACAGTTACTGATAAACATAAATATATTGACAAAAAAGTTTCAATTATTAATGTAGGATTTATAATGAAAATTGGGATAATATATTTCTTATTTTAGAACAAGTACGTATTTATTATTATAAATCAAAAACGAAAATATACTTTTGTTTAAACTAGGTACCTCCAAAAATTCGATATGCCTAAGGTTTAAATATATTTTTCATAAAGAAAAAAATCCTTTTCGAAGCTTTCCCCCAGTTTCAATTGAAAGCTAAACGATTAAATTTTCTAATTCCAGAAAAAAAAATACTGTAGATTATTTCAAATAGAAATTTGAATGATTTTTAGTCGATTCTTCCGAAAAACCAATCGAAACGGCCATTTCTAACTTTTTTGAGAAATTTAGACAAAACTTACTCTTCGTTTTGAGAATCCCGTTAAAATAAGATATACATTTCTGGAAATTAGCAAATTTAAAGTTAAATTAATCTGTTCTGGAGCAAATATCACTTACTTATATCATAAAATTGTCTAGACATATATTTCTTGACCTTGGTGTATTGATATTCTCTCGTCTCTATCGATAGTTTGATGGCTGAATGTGTTTAGTATGGTGCACCAAAATTGATATAACGGATTTTTTGTTTCTTATAATAATTTAAAATACTATAAAAATTTCTTACATTATTGAGTTACCTTTATAATGGTA
This sequence comes from Acanthosepion pharaonis, assembly GCA_903632075.3. Classification (NCBI taxonomy): domain Eukaryota; kingdom Metazoa; phylum Mollusca; class Cephalopoda; order Sepiida; family Sepiidae; genus Acanthosepion; species Acanthosepion pharaonis. The sequence continues at coordinate 96,158 of CAHIKZ030004486.1, forward strand.
TTTCTTTATTTAATAGTTAAGATAATGATAAATAATTTTATTAATCATTAATATTACATTAAATTATTACATTTTTAATTTTTAATTTAATAACTGAGATAATAACTAATAACGTTATTATATTAGTAATTAAAATATCTCCCTCAGTTTTTAATTGTTTAAATTGATAAATGAGATAATTTTATTATCTCAATTTAATTTTTAATTTAATAACTGAGAGTGGCATAAGCCGAAGACCTTTATATGTCAAGGGGATTTGCTTAAGGAGGTGACAAGCCTTGAAACACGTGACCTTTTAGCCATAATGTCACTTTAGAGATATCATACTAAAAAACGATATAACATTTTGACGCGCAAAAATATCTTTAATTATGTAAAAAGTATTGGTAGCATGATTTGTATTAAGCTTCTAATTTTCGCTTAGTAAATATAGTCTTCACTTAAAAACTTAATAACCTACCTCGTACTCTGTTTGGAAGAATTTTAAAACATTTTTTAAGATTAAAGAAAAATGAAAAACTAAAAGAAAAATGCAAACAATTCCTGTAAAAATTCTTTATTCATCAAATTTTTTCTTCTTCAGATAATAATGTCCCTAATGTATATTATTTATAAAAGCAAATAAAATCCTTTCTAATTCGATAATTAAATAGTTTATTGCAGTTTTTATTTTAAGATTTGGAGCAGATTTTTAAAAAGTTGGCAGTAGTTGTGAAAAGAAAAATTGATTTAATTTCTCCATGGAGTCCTGCTTATAAGTAATATAAAACAATTTGCGAACTGTTTGAAATTATAGAAAATTTCATAAAATTAATTTATGGGGGGTAACAGATGTAAAAAATATTTTTACCAAGATTTTCTAAAAATAAAAATTTCAAAAATAAATTCGTTCATTTTTGAATGAGTCCTGAAGGTTTCATCAAAATCAAACAATTATTTGATTTTTGCAAGCATTTCCAAATTAATGGGTTTTTCCACGGAAACTGCTACACTAAAATGGCCAATACCACAAGTATTTGACAAAAAAAAAAAAGATATTTTTTACCCAAATTTAGAACGTGTTAGAAAGAAAGAAAATTTTTTTTTTAAATAATCAAAATATTTTGTTCTTTTCTCTTAATAATAACATAAACATTTTACGATAAAACTTTGTTTTTTTATTAAATTTTGGGGCTTTTACCATTATGCTATACTGATTTTTAGCGAATTATTGAAGGTACCTAGTTTAAACGTTTTTATAATACTCACCCCTACTATCATCTATAATTTACAGTAGAAAATGTATTTTTTTCGAGAAATTACTGTAATTTTAAATCTTAGGTAACTATTTTCTTTGGCCTTATCTAAACTACGACAATGTGATATTTATCATTTACCAATTTATAAAGGAATAAATATGAAAGCATAATTTTTATTCATAATATAATTTTAAAATTATTAAACTATACAATTGTGAACTATAATGAAATCTGACAGTAAATGATTTACTGACTGTTTTTTCTAATCATTTTTAGAAAAATTAACAACGATGTTTAAAATCTTTTTTTAAATTCCATTTTTTTTTTTTTTAAGTTTATAAAGGGAGATAACCTATAACTGCTGGAGTTACCGGCCTTAGATTTCTACTGCCTCAGTATCCTTGAACCGAGATTATGATTATAAAAAAAATGGGGAAATTAAAGCAAAACATAATCATAAATATAAAATAAGTTGAGAAGAAAATGTATAATATCCGGAAAAATCAGATGTTTATTTATGATTTGATTTGTTTCTTTAATAGCACATCAACACCTAATGGGTCATTTAATGCCGAAATTTAATTTTCTTGAGAGGTTTGAAGTAATATAAATATATGTTATTCTGCTTTCACAATTGAATACATGGTAGATAATACTCAGCTTTTGTGCATACACACTACAGTTTAAAAGTTTGACGTCACCCCCCGAATTTTCATGGGATGAACTTGACAGAAGAATGGCAAAAATGAAAAAGAGCTTTTAGAGTCACTGAAATAAAAATGGAATCAACTTGAAAATCTTTTGTAAAGAATGCTAAAAAAATTGTGCTGCAGTAATCAAGGCTAAAGGAGGATATTTTGACGAGGGAAAAATTTAATCATAAAATGCTTCTTTTTTTTTTTTACTTTTTGTCATAATAAAATCTCTAAAAAAAATCATGTCTCACTTTTTTTAACCATGTATAATAATATTTTCTTATTTAATGTACAATAAAACTACATTTTAGGTCAATCAAAAAATTACCAGGGGTTTCCTCAAACTTTTGAATTATAGTGTACATGTTTGTGTCACCATAATTACTCGAAGCGGTAATATATGTGTTTCATTTCTTCAGAAATTGTGGAATATTATATGTTTGATTTGTTAACGGCATATCAACACCTCTATGGGTTATTCAATACCAAAATCTAAATACTTTGAACGCAATTGTATGCCTTCGACTACAGATAAAATGTATTGCTGGCCATTTTGATTCAAAAATTTATTTTTATAGACAGATCTACGCTAAATTAATACGCACCGAAAAAATTATTAATCACGAAGTTGTCTGCATACAAATCCTAGACAATTTTCTTAGGGACAGATAAAAGTGGTTACATTATTTTGTAAGATGTATCGAAGTCTGGCGTTCAACTTTTCTAATAAGAAAAAGCGAAAGCGGTAGGGAGGTAATTTAACACAATGCTAACTAGTTATATGCTCGTTCAGCTTCTTACAATTAATTTTGTAGTTGATAAATAAAAAGCCCCTTAAGAAATTGGTAGATAACCGTTTGAAAAAAGAAAGAAAAAAAAACAGATAGAAATACAGAACTACTTTGGTAAATTATTATAAAAACCGTTAACTAAAGAGCAACCAGATAAGATGCTAATAATACCAACTAATCAACGTTATATATATATATATATATATATATATATATATATATATATATATATATATATATATTTTTGTAGTTCACTGCTACCAGCAAGCAGAAATATTTCTCCTCCTGATGATGGCCATTTCGGTCGAAACTAGTCGAGGAATCTAAATGTAATAATAATAATAATAATGATAATAATAATAATAATAAAAAACGAAAGAATATTAATCTACAACCCAGTGTGTCTAAAGATTTTAATTTTTTATTTTCTTATTGTTCAATATATATATATATATATATATATCAACTGATATTTAGTAGGGATAATTCCATAGAGGACAATTAATCCAATCTAAGAACAGTGCAATATAATAATAATAATTTTATTTAACTTTATTTTACTTTAACTTACTTTATTTTATTGTTGTCAAATATTATTATTATTACTATCAGTTTGAAATTGTGACGATTATAATGCGATGATGATGATGTTTTCGCCGTTGGAAATGGCATTACAATTCAATGTATCTACTTTGAATCTGATTGCCCTTCTTCCCTCGCCCTGTTTTTGAACTTGTCCAGTCCTTAAAGAAAAAAATAATTTCTAGGTCACCCTATCGGCTCATGTTTAATTCTTCCTTCTTTCCTTTCTTTCCCTCCCCGTCTCCCTCTCTCCTTCCCTCTCCCGTTCCCTCTCCTGTTCCTTCTCCCCTTCCTCTATCTTCAATATCTCTCTTTTTCTCTTTCCCCTCAATTTTTAAAACCTAATATTGTAATTTTTACTTTTTTTTCACTTTTAATCTTAAAAACCTTTTTCTCTTTTCATTTTTTCCTCTCCCTTTTCCTTTCGTCTAGATAAATTGACTCCATTTGTCGGTCTCAAGAGATGAATATATTTTTGTATATTCATGAAATAAATTATAACCGAATGGAATTTAAGGATCGCCTGGACTCATATATATATATATATATATATATATATATATATATATATATATATATATATATAGATAGATAGATAACTAGACTCGTTTCGAAAAACCCTCGAATTTTTGATTTGCTAATCAAATCAATCTCGAAGGAAAAAAAGGTTTTAAAAAAAGAAAGAGCTACAAACATGAACTTCTGCCGACAAAAAAATCGCACAGATGCAGGTCTGAAGCCCAAAGAAAAAAACCCGATACGAGTAACAACTAACAAAAGAGCTCAATACAACCGTAGAGCAGACCTAGATACACCTAGTGAGCCAGACAAACCTACCTAGGTTTCCCTGACGATCCGTTTAGGTGAAACCTAGGTAGGTTTGTCTGGCTCACTAGGTATCTATCTATCTATCTATCTATCTATCTATCTATCTATCTATATATATATATATATATATATATATATATATATATATATATGTATGGGGATTGCTTAAATAATAAATCATAGTATTTTTCTTAAGCAGACGTTTATCATTTTATAAAGAAATAAATCTGAAAAAAAATTATTTATAAAACTGGATAAAATCATCAAAATGTGGAAATCAACGACTATGCAATATTTATTATTAACTATTTTATAAATAAATATGAAATCAAGTTTTTTGTTCATAATTCTATAGAAATATCCACGAACTATAGATTAAGAAAATATAAATAAACATGTTAATCCTGGGTATAACAAGAAACTATATCCGACAGCAAGGCCTGTGATCGGGAGATTGGAAGATTTGAGGAGCGTGGAACCACTTCTTAATTGCTGTTATTCTCAGATCTACCCTGACCTGGGGTGGTAGCAACTTTTAGAGTCGCAACTATGGGCAAATAGTGAACCCTCAAACAAAAACAAAACACTATAAAAGGATATAAATATAATTTTTTATAATAAAATTAGCAGTAATACTTTTTTTTAAAGCAAAATGACCAACAATACAATTTTACAAAACAATACATTTTATAGCAAAATGAGCAACAAGATATTTTATCTGTAGTTGAAGGCATACAATTTGCGTTTAAAATATATTTAGTTGAAGCCATAAAATTGTGTTCAAAATATTTAGATTTCGGTATTAAATACCTCCTAGAGTTTGATATGCAGCGAAACAAATTCAACCAAACCAGTCCAGAGTTATCTCCCTTACATAATATCTCTTAATACCGTAATCTCATGCCAGGGTGGGGGGGGGGGAGCTAGAAAACCCCATTACAGAAGCCCCCGCAACTGACTAATGCCACCTTTGGTTTTATACGGTAACTAAACAGAACGAGGGAGAGGGAATAATATGGGGTGATCCTTTTCTCTCACTTTTTTTTTTTTTGAACAAGGCCAGCGCTTTCGATCGCTCGGTCACGATGACTTGGGACCTTGTGCTAGCACAGTCATCGATCGATGTTATTTGATGACGAAAGAAATTTTTCATTTGAACTCACTGAAATAAAAATTTCCATAATGGAATTACCCACATATTCTTACAATTACGTTTTCAAAATTCAGTTGGTAGTATTTATAAACTGATTTCTTTTCATATCAATAGAGAAAAAAAAAAAAAAATATGAAGAATTAGATATGAGAAAAATGACAGTCTTAAAGCTTTGAAAATATTTTTATTTCAATTCTTAGGAAAATATATTGATGAAAATATTTTAAACTATTTGAGAATAAATATTCTATTTTTTTTTTTTAAATTCTAAAATGCTGCTTCAATATCTTATTACTGAGAGAAAAAACAAGAACAACATCTATTCCATACCTGAAGATGTCTGTAGGAACAGACGAAAGCTTGTAGTAAAAATAAGAACTAATGCGACAGAAATTTATAGAAACAAGGATCTTTTCATTCATAACGGATTCGGAGGTTTTTGTATATTATTTGAATTGTTTGCGACGATGGATTTCTCGCCAATTAAATCATTAACCTTTGCATTTGTTTTTGTGTGAATAATTCATGAATATATATATATATATATATATATATATATATATATATATATATAATTATTTAAAAATGATTCCATCGCTACATAAGAGTTCTCATGTTTCAAAACAAGAGCCGAAAATTTCAATATAATTATTTGAATTAAATTGAATTAAAGTACCAAGCTCTGTTCCATCTTCAAGCGAAATTATTATTATTATTTTTTTTTTTTTTTTGAATAACTAATTCTTGAAATTTACGCGTTTTTATAAGCATATTCATTATTAAAATTAAAATTACTATGGTAACGGCTAGAGCAATTATTTAAAAAAAGGCCCTAAGAGTTAATAATTTGTATCAATATCTGTTACATTCAAAGAGGTCAAGTCAGGGTAAGGTTGGGGTGTCTAAATTTAAAGCGGAAGATGACATCATCTAGTCTGGTTAAGTGTCTATGGAGATTTATTTATTTTTTTTATTTCATTTTCCTTCCTGAAAGGGTTTTGTATATATAAAAAACTGTCATATATATATATATATATATATATATATATATATATATATATATATATATATATATATATATATATATATATATTAAGGTATGTAAATTAAATATATAAACAAGAAGTAAAATGTAGGTTAAAAGAAATTTTTCTTCCCAACATATATTCTTTGAAATCTTATTGTCTTATATGCACAGGCGCTACTATTTTTTTTTTTAATATTAAACTGTATTTGCTCTTAATAAGGTTTCTTGGCCGTAATTTAGCGAAGAAATATCATTAAAAATCCCTACATCGCGTAGAAATTTGCGGAGACAGTCGTCCCCAAAATCTTATGGGCGACTGGCTCAGGGCTGAATTTAGTTTACGGTTTTTAATATCTGATGAACTGTAGAATAAACTCCTGTAACGTTTTGTTTTTGAATCTGTTCCCTTCCACATGATTGGTTCAAAAATATCTTTGAATTGGGATTTTGTGATTGGTTAATTAACGCCGCTGTGACGTGGAGGGTGTATTACTCATTGTTGCATAATTTATTTGGCACAGTTTCAATTCTTGTCGGAAATGAACCGTGAGAGATTCTATTGTTTTTCATCTCAGTGTGATTTTAGACAACGAACCGACAACTTTCAGTTTTCTCATAAAAGAAGCTGTTGTTTTGGCATCCACATCATTTGGCCTCATTTCATTAATAACACCCAATCTTATTTTTATTATATTTTAATTTAAACGTGCATAAGACTGAAGATAACTCACATTGCTTACAAACCTTGAGCCCTCACGCAACAATCCCTGTGATATCGGCTGTCTAATCAGGGTTGAGTGTGACGTGTGTCCCCTTCGGGCTATCTGAAGATAAAAACAAAACGTTTGGATTGTTAAATCTTAACTTCGGACCGCAAAATTAAACCCAGATAATATGGTTTCGTGTATAAGACGACGTTATTAATCTTTTTATCCTTTTTTTTCTTTCTTTTTGTTCATTTCTTTGTACTTATTCATTTTTTATATCTTTTTCTTCTCTTTCTCTGTCTCTTTCACTTCCCTTTATTCTCTTAATCTTTTCACTTTTCTTTTTCTTTCTATCACTTTTTGTCATTCCCTTTTTATATCCTCTTCTTTGTCTTTTTTCTTTTCATCGTTTTTCTCTTTTTTTTTCTATTCCTTTTCCTTTGTCTTATTTCGTTCTATCATACGTGAGCAGTTTCGTTTTGGAAGCGTTGCAATTAACAAGCCATTCCTTGCCCCATTTAACAACAGATTTTAGGTCATTTTTTTTAGCTCAGCTGCCAATTTACCTTATCATATAGATCAGACATTATACAAGAGTAAATAGGTGTGTCATCAGCATAGAATTTATTATTATTATTTAAAAACATTTTTAGCTGCATTGCTTTTATAACTAAATACCGAGTAATAACCAATGACCTATGGCAATTGAAAAATGGGATTTTTTTTTATTATTTCCACTTAATCAAACAAAAGACAGCTATTAACAAAAAAGAAAAAAAATATTTAAGTGGACAAAGTTCTTCGCAGAATATGGACTCTTCTTGTTAGAACTATTAACATACAGTCATCTTGAAGAACACAATAATTTCCTATTGAGCCAAAACCCTTGACGCAGTGGCTCATATGCTTGCAATTATCATTTGCTCATATTTGTGGATTCTAGAAAATACTCACACAAATTACGAAAATCTCAGTGTTGTATGGATAGCATTATTATTATTAGTAGCAGTAGAGCCCGGTGTTGCCCGGGGATGTAACAGTAAGTGATAGATCAAGTATCGACTATCATAAAGACTGAAAAATAAAATTGACAAAGATTATTGTTTAAGGTTGACGGACACGCATGTCTTAATTAGTCTTTTTTTTTTTTTTTTTTTTTTTTACGAATTGGTCAAACCCAAACTCAAACAAAAACATTGTTTACAATCGTTATGAGTCTACCGATTGAATAGAATTTTATTATAAACAATTGTCTTCTAAATGGAATTTTTAAAGCATTCTGAATGTATAAATAAAGAAAAAAGTGTGCAAGACAAGGAGAAACACTACCTGCCAAAAAAAAAAGAAAAAAAAAGTGAAGTTTTGTTGAAATCGGTTGAAAAATGTAGGAAATCCGATCCCATATATAAACGAACACAGCCACACACTCACAAACAACCTGGGTTTTTATAATAAGTATAACTCGATAAGAGTTGTCCTCCTTTCATTCTCGACAGTGATGCCTCTCAATCGTGTTTTCAAATTGATTTCGTGCAAAAACAATTGTGTTTTTCCAATTTTTGGCGCTGTCAGAACCACCGCAAGGTAATTTTACGTAGTCCTGTGAGGTTTTGTTGAAATCGGTTGAAAAATGTAGGAAATCTGATCCAATATATAAACCTACAGACACACGGACACACACACAATCTACGTTTTATAATAAGTAACATTATTATTATTATTATTATTATTATTATTATTATTATTATTATTTCGTTTGTTTTTCTGGTGTATACTCGTTTCTTTCTGGGAGTCCCAACCTGAAACCTAAAGTCAGAAATAGCTTCACGACGTTTTCCACTGAGTATTTTTTGAGGAAATAAAACACAAGAACACAAAAAGGTCACACGCATTTTCTATAGATAAAGTTTTTCGTAATGTGTGAACTGTACTTGTAAGTACAGTAAGCCCTGCAGTGAGCCTATCGGTACCTTTTCAAATTAATCCGAGGGCTCCGAATCGAACAAGGATTATTAATGTCCACGTGTGCCACATTTTTTGAGATTTCGATTTCAAGGTCCTTGTATTTTGATAATTTATTATTATTATTGTTATTATTATTGGTAGTTGTAGTGGTAGTAGTAGTATTCAAAAACATTTTTTTATCTGAATTGATTTTATAATTAAATATCAATGATTTAGGGCAATTGAAAGATGAGATTTTTTTGTGGTTTCCACTTAAATAAACAAGACATTAACAAAAAAAAAAAAAAAAACTTAAGTGGACAAACCTCTTCGCAGGATATGAACTTTGCTTATTAGAACTATTTTGAGAGGATTTGCTGGAGAGATGGTACACCAGGGATTTTCTTGATTTGTTGTTGAGTTCCTTTCTTTATCAGACCCAAAGCTCCAGCCACAAGATGAACAGTTTTAGTTTTTAAGTGCAATCCTTTTACTTTTTCGCCTTCGAATATGTTTTATTTCCCATTTTATATCCTCTTCCTTGTCTTCTTCGTTTTCATCTGTTTTTTGAAACTTTCTGTTTTTTGTTTCGTTTAACGGCGTATCAACTCCTTATGGGTCATTTTAAGGCGGAAATTAAAATTTAATTTTCTTGTGAGCTTTGAAGTAATAAAAATATGATATAGGTTATTCTGCTTTCACAGTTGAATACATGGTAGATGATACTCAGCTTTTGTGCATTTATATGTTTGTGTGGACATTACTAGAGGCAATGATAAGTCTGTTTTATATTATAGTTTAGTTGAAGTTATTATATTTTGGAATACTGTTTGAAGATATTTAAGGAAATCTAAATATTTGGATTTTGGTTCGTTGATATTGTTTAGCTGCATATCAACACCTCTATGGGTTATTTAATGCCGAAATCTAAGTATTTGGATTTTGGTTGGTTGATATTGTTTAGCGGCATATCAACACCTCTATGGGTTATTTAATGGCGAAATCTAAATATTTGGATTTTGGTTGATAATGTTTAGCGGCATATAAACCTCTATCGGTTATTTAATCCCGAAATCTAAATATTTGAATTTTGATTGGTTGATATTGTTTAGCAGCATATCAACACCTCTATGGTTTATTTAATGCCGAAATCTAAATATTTGGATTTTGGTTGATAATGTTTAGCGGCATATAAACCTCTATCGGTTATTTAATCCCGAAATCTAAATATTTGAATTTTGATTGGTTGATATTGTTTAGCAGCATATCAACACCTCTATGGTTTATTTAATTTATTTTAATGTTTAGCGGCATATAAACCTCTATCGGTTATTTAATCTTTCGAAATCTAAATATTTGGATTTTGATATTGTTTGCAGCATATCAACACCTCTATGGTTTATTTTGCCGAAATCTAAATATTTGGATTTTGGTTGATAATGTTTAGCGGCATATAAACCTCTATCGGTTATTTAATCCCGAAATCTAAATATTTGAATTTTGATTGGTTGATATTGTTTAGCAGCATATCAACACCTCTATGGTTTATTTAATGCCGAAATCTAAATATTTGGATTTTGGTTGATAATGTTAGCGGCATATAAACCTCTATCGGTTATTTAATCCCGAAATCTAAATATTTGAATTTTGATTGGTTGATATTGTTTAGCAGCATATCAACACCTCTATGGTTTATTTAATGCCGAAATCTAAATATTTGGATTTTGGTTGATAATGTTTAGCGGCATATAAACCTCTATCGGTTATTTAATCCCGAAATCTAAATATTTGAATTTTGATTGGTTGATATTGTTTAGCAGCATATCAACACCTCTATGGTTTATTTAATGCCGAAATCTAAATATTTGGATTTTGGTTGATAATGTTTAGCGGCATATAAACCTCTATCGGTTATTTAATCCCGAAATCTAAATATTTGAATTTTGATTGGTTGATATTGTTTAGCAGCATATCAACACCTCTATGGTTTATTTAATGCCGAAATCTAAATATTTGGATTTTGGTTGATAATGTTTAGCGGCATATAAACCTCTATCGGTTATTTAATCCCGAAATCTAAATATTTGAATTTTGATTGGTTGATATTGTTTAGCAGCATATCAACACCTCTATGGTTTATTTAATGCCGAAATCTAAATATTTGGATTTTGGTTGATAATGTTTGGCATATAAACCTCTATCGGTTATTTAATCCCGAAATCTAAATATTTGAATTTTGATTGGTTGATATTGTTTAGCAGCATATCAACACCTCTATGGTTTATTTAATGCCGAAATCTAAATATTTGGATTTTGGTTGATAATGTTTAGCGGCATATAAACCTCTATCGGTTATTTAATCCCGAAATATAAATATTTGAATTTTTTGGTTGATATTGTTTAGCAGCATATCAACACCTCTATGGTTTATTTAATGCCGAAATCTAAATATTTGGATTTTATTGATAATGTTTAGCGGCATATAAACCTCTATCGGTTATTTAATCCCGAAATTTAAATATTTGAATTTTGATTGGTTGATATTGTTTAGCAGCATATCAACACCTCTATGGTTTATTTAATGCCGAAATCTAAATATTTGGATTTTGGTTGATAATGTTTAGCGGCATATAAACCTCTATCGGTTATTTAATCCCGAAATCTAAATATTTGAATTTTGATTGGTTGATATTGTTTAGCAGCATATCAACACCTCTATGGTTTATTTAATGCCGAAATATAAATGTTTTGAAGGCAACTGTATGCCTTCAACTACAGGTAAAATGAATTGTTGGTCAATTTTCTATAAAATGTAATGTTGGTAATTTGTTTATATGAAATATATTGCTGGTATTTTTACTATAAAAATGTATTTTTAAACTTTCATAGTGTCTCGTTTGGGGGTTCACTATTTGCCCATAGCTGGGACCCCTAACAGGTGCTACCACTCTGGGTCAGAGTAGATCTGGGAATAATAGCAATTAAGATGTGATTCCACGCTCCTCAAATCCTTCAGTCTCCCGATCTTGCTGCCGGATGTCGTTTATCGTCAAAGGCGGAGTTTTCTGCTTGTAAGCCCAAGTCATTACGTCATGTACCGCTTTATGTATCCAATATAAGACAGAAACACGCCCCAAATATACCTTCCAGAAATACCTCCCACATAAGGGTAAGATATTAGTGGAAAAGGTGCCTTTATCTAGCTAATGTCTTTCCATTATGTGGGTGGTATTTCTGGGAGGTATATGTGGGAGGTATTTTTGCCGTATCCTGTATAAAGCTCGAAGTTTGTGCGTGTATTAGCTCGTTATCCTGACAATGGATTATATTGTTGTCTTATCTGTTCGACTGCTCCGACAAAATCCAACCTGGCATTATGACTCCAAAAAAACTTCCGCCGCTGTGACTTGGTTTCTCTCTGTCTTTCCATAAATAATTTCACGGCAGTTGTTCTAATGATCTCCATTCCTTGGTACTTCGTCAGCGTGAATTTAAGCTTAATACTAGAGTGGCAACTAGGTCCCATTGTTTTACTTTTGTAATAAGTAGACGTAACCGTAATTTCTATTCTAATAATTCCTTTTCACGTACTTCTCCCCGTGAAACTTTCTTTCCATTTTTGCTTCCAAGATCTTCAAAAATTTAAATGCAACATCAATCGCCATTTCTGTCTACATGAAACCGTGTTTTTATAATCTTTTCTCTTCACTAAAGTTTTCTCATTGTATTCTACTCCCAATAACCCCTTGTACACTAGTGGCTTTATCGCCTTGCACCAGGTGAAAATGTCTGTCTGATTGTGTGTGTATATATTAACTAAAGCCGTGATATCCATTAAATGCTCGTTTTTTTTTTGTTTGCCTCTGCACAAGGACAAATTTGACAAAGGTGCGCGTCAATGCGTGCCTCCTCCACGCAAAAATTGCCCAATCCCTCTTCTCATCTCTGAGTCACCACAGGTGTCACGGATTAACCCTTTTAAGAGAACGAGAAAAGGTGTAGCCTGGGGGAAGACCTGCCTCCCTCAGAAACTGAACGTAATCATAATAAACGCGTAGAAGATATACGCTTTTATCATGGGATTTATCCAAACCCACTCGAATGAAATCTGACACAAGGCTGTATTGGTAACTAGCAGTAGAGCCCGGCGTTGCCCGGGGATGTAACAGTAAGATATAGATCAAATATCGACTATCATAAAGACTGAAAAATAAAATTGACAAAGATTATTGTTTAAGGTTGACGGACACGTATGTCTTAATTTGTTTTTTTTTGTTTTTTGTTTTTTGTTTTTTACGAATTGGTCAAACCCAAACATTGTTTTCAATCGTTATGAGTCTACCGATTGAATAGAATTTTATTATAAACGATTGTCTTGTAAATGGAATTTTTAAAGCATTCTGAATGTAAAAATAAAGGAAAAAGTGTGCAAGACAATAAGAAACACTACCTGCCAAAAAAAAAAAAAAGTGAAGTTTTGTTGAAATCGGTTGAAAAATATAGGAAATCCGATCCCATATATAAACGAACACATACACACACTCACAAACAACCTGGGTTTTATAATAAGTATAACTCGATATGAGTTGTCCCCCTTTCATTCTAGCGACAGCGATGCCTCTTAATCGTGTTTTCAAATTGATTTCGTGCAAAAAACAATTGTGTTTTTCCAATTTTTGGTGCTGTCAGAAGGTAATTTTACGTAGTCCTGTTTGTTGAAATCAGTTGAAAAATGTAGGAAATCCGATCCAATATATAAACGAACACACACACACACACACACACGCACACACACACACAACCTGGGTTTTATAACAAGTATGATTAAGACACTCACCACTGTTTATTACTGCTTAGGTAGGTGACTGTCTCTTGGTCTTTTCCCTCTTAGTTTAAGTTTTCTTCTTTTGCTGTTATCAGTTTTCATTTTGGTTTTTTTTTTATTGGTTGTAGGGATTTCACCTTTTTATTATTCCTTTTTTTTGTTTCACCTCTCAGTCTTGTATCGGTTTTATTAATAATTTCTCTTGTATTATTTACCTAGATTATTCGGACTGTTATCTTCATCTTCATTGCCATATTCACAACGTTTCGGCCGTTGCACGCTTCAAGCCTTCTTCAGGTGATAGCAATTTCGAAACCGAACCATTTATTTCGTCCACCGAGGTAGACTGTTCTAGTTCCACGTGCCATGCCTCTTCCGGATGTTTCAGTTATGTCCCTTTAACTGAATTCTCCAAAAGAGAATGCTCCAAGTGGTGAACCAAGAATTTGTCATTATTTATTATTTTTAAACATTCTTTCAAAAATTATGAAACTACCAGCGTCTATCGTTCATGCGCCTGTGTAGTCACACCATCGTCAATATACCCAGTCAGATGAGACTCCGTACGAATGAAACGCATCAGAAATCCTTTTTTTTCCAATTTGTCATTAAGAATGTAACAAGATTGTAGTATTAGATCCTTAATATGTCTTTCTGTAGATATGCTAAGGATCTAACACTTCTAAATTTTAATCCACAATACACGTTTATTGATTACAGAATTAGTAGTGATAAACCCAACATAAATACATGCAATTCAGCTCTAGAATGTTTATAGTAAAACAAAAATAACATTCCCAATTACTACTAGAATTATCGCTACAATTTTACTTACTCAAACGTAAAACTATCCCCTCTCTCCATCTTTCCTCCCCTACCTCTCACTTTTAGGACGCTTGTGAGATGATGTACCTAAACTTTTGACCGGTGTTTATCGGGGAAAAACTTTCTACAGACCAGTCAACATTAAACACCCAATCCATTCTTCACCAAACTGCTATCAACAAGTACTATTGTTCCACTCTGTCACCCTTTTTTTATGTATATTTTTTCTTCTCAAACAAATAGAAAAAAAGGAAGTGACGTTTCACACACGGCTTACCTACTAGCAGGATTGATCATAACTATTTTCGATTCTCACCCGTTGAAGTGCAGTTAAAATGCACTGAAACCAAGTTGCATCTTTGTAGTGAGTAAAATGGTTTTGTCTATATGATAAAATTATATATATATATATATATATATATAATTATTTATTTAAAAATATGATTCCAACACGCTACATAAGAGGTCTCATGTTTCAAAACAAGAGCCGAAAACTTCAATATAATTATTTGAATTAAATTGAATTAAAGTAAGCTCTGTTACATCTTCAAGCGATATATATATATATATATATATATATATATATATATATATATATATATATATATATATAATAATAATAATAATAATAATAATAAAAAGGCTTAAACACTAATATTCCATGGTCATAATTTATTCCATTGGAATCGTAAATACGATCCAATTCATCAGACCTACAAAAAGAAAACAGAAAAAACAACTCCGGGAATAAAAAATAAAATTTAGTGAGAGTATATGTATGAGAGTGTGGGACGAATGTTAGAGTAAATGAAAGCTATAGAGAGGGGTAACAGACGAGAGAAGAACAGGAAGGTCTACCTGGATTCTATCCTCTTGGAATTATTTTCTATACAAATATATATGTATGTGTATGTATGTATGTATGTATGTATGTATATTTATATATTTTAGATATATGATTCCATATGTATGTGTATATTCACCACTAATATATATATATATATATATATATATATATATATATATATATATATATATATATATATGTATGTATGCATGCATTTATGTTGTATGCATGCACATGTATGTATGAATGTGTGCATATACGTGTGTAGTGTGACAATATTTTAATTTTTCATAGTATACATAATATATCACTAATCTATATTTTTGTTTTTGAAATATCTATTTTTTTACCTTTTGTTCATAAAAAAGTTGCAATATTTTTTGCTTAATGACGAATTTCAATTTTTCACCACAAGGTAGCAAAACCACGAAGATGTCAGTTGGTCTTTACTTAATACGCAAACAGTCAGACAGCCAATTTGTTATAATCATTTCACCCCATGCAAGGCGATAAAGCCACTAAGACACAAGTGTTACTAGGATTAGAAGACAATGAGAAAGCTTTAGTGAGGAGAAAGGACAACAAAAGAACAGGTTTCAGGAAGACAGAAGATAGTGATTGATGTTGCATTTAAATTTTTGAAGGTATACTTGGCATGGAAGCAAGTCTTAGAGAATATGAAAAAAAACACTATTAAGGGGTGAACAATGAAAAAACGGGAATCGAGGTGACAGGCAATCACAATTGACGATGCATTTACATTTTTGAAGGTCAAAGTTAACTGGAAATCAAGAAACCGAAAGAGAATTCCACAAGGGAGAAGTGCGAGAGAATAAACTATTAGCATAGAACTTACGGTTACACCTAGCCTTTTCCACATTAAAATGATGAGACCTTGCCGCCAATCCAGTACTGCGCTTAAATTCATAAAGTGTATGTACCATAGAGGAACGTTCATTAGAAGAATTTGTTTATCTTAGAGATAATATATATATAAAAAAAACAATTACTTTATTTTTAACAACATATTCAAAGCCGTTCAATGATTAAGCTCTCGCGCTTACCATTGTGATACGGCGACGTCTTCATTCTGGATAGAAACTGAACGAAAAAAAGGTTTAAAACTATGGATCTGCTTTAATCAGGTTTTCACAAATACTATTTAAGGGATATTCTTATTTCTCTTGTCCCGCCGAACATCGGCTATCATTACTAGTATATATAGTGATGTATATATGACACCTGGGTTCGAATCTCATCATGGTCGATTTCTTGATTTTATTGGTCTGAGGGTGATCTCAACCTGGAATTTGGAAAGTGCCTGAAAGCCACAACACATGTTGACCCAAGAAGTGTAAATAAAATTAGCTTGACGGAACTGTTTGACGGAACTGTTTGACCGAGGCTGTGAGCGTTGTTCAAACTGTTGATCCCGACAGATTATGCGGTCACTACCAGAAACTGTAACTAATATCCGCTTTCTATGGTGTGGGAAATTTAGCGCCTCCCCAAATTGAATCGTGACTGATGAACGAATATGAGACAACTGAACAATTTAAAAAAAAAAAAAAAAAACTTTATATAGGAAGTACATTATACAAGAAGAATGGGCATATAAAATTGTCAAAAAAGTTTTCTTTTCATCAAGCTTGAAGATGGAACAGAGCTTGAAAATGAAACGGAACTTGATACTTTAATTCAATTTAATTTTTATAATTAAAATGAAGTTTTTAGCTCCTGTTTTTGAAACATGAGAACTCTTATGTAGCGATGGAATCATATTTTTAAAAAAATAATTATAATATAGGGTCTACTTTTGTATCGAGCACTGTTTTTTTTTTAAATAAAAACAAAAATAATAAAGTACTTCGGATTATTGACCTAACGTGTCCTTCCCTATTTTCTATATATTTTCACACACACACACACACACACACACACACACACACACACACACACACACACACACACACATATATATATATATATATATATATATATATATATATATATATATATATATATATATATATATATATATATATATATACTGACACAACATCAAGCGTGTAAATTCGTAAATAAATTCCTTAGGTTGTTTTGTTGAAAATAACGCGCGTGTTTCCTCCTCATTACAATCCTTCATTAATCTTCTTGGTGTGGGTATATCAACTGTTCATTTTAATCCCAAATCCCCACGCCACTATAGGTCTACAGCTGGTGGAACTAACTAGTTTGCTTTTCTTGCTCTTCCCACCTGTGGGATTCCCTTCCGATTTCTTACTTCTCCGATAACTAAAATCTTCAAAAATTGGAATGCAATGTCAATCGTCATCTTCTGTCTATTTGAACCCTGTTCCTTTTTTGTCCTTCCCTGAACCCTCCCCCATTCACAGTCTTTTCATTCTCTTTCATTTTCACTCCCTGTAATCCCCTGCGTTCTAGTGACATTGTCACCTTTTTTTTTTGCGGGGGGGTAAAATGATTAAAATTATCTGTACGTTTTCTCGTCATTATCATCCTTCATTAATCTTCTTGACGTGGGTAAATCAACTGTTCATTTTAACCCCTGAAGTCCCACGCCACTATAAGTCTACAGCGGGTGAAATTAACTAGTTTGCATTTCTGACCGGGCATCTCAACTTCAGTCACTTTCTCACCGACATGACGCGACTTCCCTCTGACTTTTCTATAAATATGTTCATGCTCGGTCAGTTTTTTTTCCTGGTTCCCGGACTACATGAATTTAAGCGTGCTACTAGATTGGCAATTAGGTCTCACCTTTTCGCTGTTGTTCTAGCTAAATGCAACCATCATTTCTACTTTTTTTTCGCACTTATTACCTGTGGAACTCACTTCCGATTTCTTACTACCCTGATTGCTAAAATCTTCAAAAATTGAAATGCAATGTCAATCGTCATCTTCTGTCTATTTGAAGCCTGTTCCTTTTTTTTGCCCTTCCCTCAATCCTCCCCCATTCTCAATCTTTTCATTCTCTTTCATTTTCACTCCCTGTAATCCCCTGCGTTAAAATTATCTGTGCGTTTTCTCGTCATTATCACCCTTCATTAATCCTCTTGACGTGGGTAAATCAAAAGTTCATATTAACCCCAAAGCCCACCCTTATTGCATTGCTAAATATTTGAGCTTAGCAACTTTAGCAAAAATATTACAATAAGAATTTTCTTTTAACAATACAAGAAAATTCAAATTCTTTGAAGTGCCGCATGCGCTGGTGCGAGGCCGATAATATATATATATATATATATATATATATATATATATATATATATATATATATATATAAAAAGGCTTAAACACTAATATTCCACGGTCATAATTTATTCCATTGGAATCGTAAATACGATCAATTCATCAGACCTACAAATTCAAAAAAGAAAACAGAAAAAAACAACTCCGGAAATAAAAATAGAATTTAGAGAGATTGTAAGTATGAGAGTGTGGGACGAATGTTAGAGCTAAAAAGAGGGTAACAGACGAGAGAAGGTGGGAGATTAAACCTTAACAGAGAGAAGTTTTAGAGAGATGAGTGGAAGAGGTTTAAGTGAGAGAGAAATATGAATGTTGTCAGATGTCTAATACATTAAAGATACATTTTGTGGTGGCATACACACACAATATAGACGATCTAATCTTAAAGATCAGAAGAAGATGGAGGGTGAGGAAAATAAAATAAAAAAGGGGTGGGGGGAGAGATGGGGTGTGGGAAACTGAAACCGAAGGGCATTTACTTTAAGGGCCGGTGTGTAATTAAGAAAATTTGACAAAATTAATATCGACTACAGGTTATAAATCAAATATAAACATATAAAAAATAAATATAACGATTATCTAATCTAGCAAGGACCTACATTTCTATGTTCAAAAACACATGAGAATACACACACACACAATAACATATACACGTACATACATACATATAGGCGTGTACCCACATACACACACACACACATACCCATGTACACACATACACATATATCCACATATACACACACATACACATACATATATATATATATATATATATATACACATACACATTCTCACATACATATATATGTATATACATACACATACAAACACACACACATACATACATATACACATACATTCATAAACATCCACTCCTACATATATATATATCTACATTTACACACATATATACATACGACATACACATACGTGCACATAAACATATATACCTAAAACTTTACATCTCCATACAATTACATACACCCATCTAAACAAATAAACAATGTATCCCTATATATTTATATATTTTGCATATGTATGTGTATATTTACCACTAATATTAGCTATATATATATATATATATATATATATATATGTATTGGCGAGTAATTTTTACATTTTATTCTTCATATTTCTGCTAAACAAGTTTCCGGTCTCGTGACCTTCTTCAGGCAAATAAAAGGAATAAATTTTTAAAAGGAATAAATGTTCCTTATATTATTTCAAAGTCTCGTTGTTTGTTTTCTGTATTTATTAGTGAGCCTTGAGTTCCTTTCTGGCCTGTTGCCAAAAGTGGATTTTTGCCTTAGTATTAATAAAACCATTAGGTTTGGTATGAAAAGTGGCGATGATAGATGTGTTGATGAGAGATGTCTTCCTATCTCTGTATGCGTGCGTATACCTGTTTGCGGTTTCTCTCTTTTAAATATACATTTTCTCTCTTTCAACTATAACCCTCTCTCTCTCTCTCTCTCTCTCTCTATATATATATATATATATATATATATATATATATATATATATATATCATATTATATAAAACCCAGGTTTTGTGTGTGTGTGTGTGTGTGTCTGTACATTTATATATTGGATCGGATTTCCTACATTTCTCAACCGATTTCAACAAAACTTCACAGGACTACGTAAAATTACGGTGGTTCTGACGGCGCCAAAAAATTGGAAAAACACAATTGTTTTTGCATAAAATCAATTTGAAAACACGATTAAGAGGCATCGCGAGAATGAAAGGGGACAACTCATATCGAGTTATACTTATTATAAAACCCAGGTTGTTTTTGTGTGTGTGTGTTCGTTTATATATGGGATCGGATTTCCTACATTTTTCAACCGATTCAACAAAACTTTTTTTTTTTTTTTGGCAGGTAGTGTTTCTTATTGTCTTGCACGCTTTTTTTTTCTTTATTTTTTACATTCAGAATGCTTTAAAAATTCCATTTACAAGACAATTGTTTATAATTAAATTCTATTCAATCGGTAGACTCATAACGATTGAAAACAATGTTTTTGTTCGAGTTTGACCAATTCGTAAAAAAAAAAAAAACTAATTAAGACATGCGTGTCCGTCAACCTTAAACAATAATCTTTGTCAATTTTATTTTTCAGTCTTTATGATAGTCGATACTTGATCTATCTCTTACTGTTAGATCCCTGGGCAACGCCGGGCTCTACTGCTAGTATATATATATATATATATATATATATATATATATATATATATATATATATATATATATTGGCGCGTAATTTTAACATATAGTGATGAATAGGAAATGTTAGTATTTCAAATTATCTCTGTTCGTCTACTTTTGAACATATGCAAACTATGCATCCCTTCAGTGAACAACGAACTCTCTAACCTTTGTTTTAATCATTTTTTATTATTTTGTGTCTGATCATTTAATTTGTTTTATGAACATTTCCTTTTCATGACAATACATTAAAACTACGAACTTTCAGAATTCGGATTCATTTTCCTGAGACGATGTAAATTCATGAATAAATTCCTTATCTTCAACTGTTAAATTTTCTCATTTGTTTCCTCGTCATCATCATCCTCCATTAATCTTCTTGACGTGAGTAAATCAACTGTTCATTTTAACCCCTGAAGTCCCACGCCGCTATGAATTCATAATCACGCGCAGATGAGATTGTATCGTGAATTTTGCAATGGCATTTTTACAAAAGAGAGAGCAACAAATTAGGCTAGAATTTGAACTCGGCATGTCGATTGTGTTTTCAATGTCGTTCAATGTTACGCTTTCCAAACATCCACCTATCTTATAAATGTATCCTTGACATTTCTTGCTTCTTATTATATCAATCTTGCGTTTACTTTCCTTATCTTTTCCTATGTCTCCTTCTCAACAATTCCTTTCTTTTATTTTGTTTCTATCTTTGAACCTCGCTCTCTCTATCGCTCTCATTTTGCCCTTCCTTCCCTTCCTCTCTCTCTTTCGATATCGTCCCCTTTTTCTCGTATTGGCAAAATGTCTTTCCCTGGTGCTGTAAGCCAATCGTGAGAGTTGCCACCAGAAACTTCGTCAACGTAATTGAATTACTTGACGACTTTTATCGTCGCTCGTCGAGCCGCGGCAGCAGTGAAAGTTTGCGGCGTCAAAACCAGTCAAAGTGATTCGTTGGCAAATGGAGACAGGGCCTTACGCATGCGCAATGGTCTCTTGTCACCCTGTCGACGCCATGATGGCGCATGGCGTTTGACAAAAGTGTTCGACCAGGCGAGAGGAAAAGAAGGCTAAGAAAACAGGGATCGAAGAAGAAATGAAAGTAAAGAAAAGAAAGAAGAAAAATGAAGGCAAATAGATGAAGAGGAATGATCAAAATGAAAACTGAAAGAAAATGACGGAAAATGGCGGAAAATGACGTTAAGAAAGACGGCACAGAAAAAAGGAAAGAAATAATGACTAAAAATGGAAAAAAAAGGGGAAAACTGAAGTCAAAATGACAGAAAAAAATGAAAGCTGAAATTAAATAATTAATTAAAACAAGTGACGGCAAAGAAGAGGCGAAAAAAGAAAAAGTTAACAGCGTATAAAAATAGAGAAGAAAAGTAAACATAAAAACTGTATCTTCTTTTGTGAACCGTGTCCATTCAGGATGTTAGCGATCATGGCTCTCCCCAATATCCTGACCTTTGTAGCACTTTATAAATGTTACCTTTTTCTTACATCTCCGCCATCCATTTACTCAAGCTAGCCGTGTAGGTTACACGTTGTTTTCCACTATCTCTCTTGCCAACTTGTCATGTGAGTACTTACATTATTTGGACTATTATCCTCATCTTCATTGTCATATTCACAACGTTTCGGCCATTGTAAACTCCGGCCTTCTTCAAGTGATTGGAATTTCAAACTGAACCCTTTGTTTTGTCCAACGGGGTAGATTGTTCTAATTCCACGTACCATGCCTCTTCCAGATGTCTCAGTTATTTCCGTTTAACTCAACTCTCCTAGTTTTTGGTTTGTGGCCTGGTATTGAACTCACAACTGGATCTAACCAAAGTCTTCATCCACTGGGCCATGTGTCCTTGAGTGATAGACAGATGTCATGTGTGTATCAAATTTCCCAAGCCCTCTTTTCTCATTATGTACTCTAGAATTTAAAATTATCTCTTCCTGATTCTAAGTATAAATGTTTTTTTGTTTCCATTTCCTCTAAAACTTAGTCGTTGCTCACATGCTTGGTCTGTGGTATCCTCAGCATCCTTCTGTAGAACCACATTTCTGTTGCTTCAAGTCTTTTATTTATACTCAGTTAATAGGAATTCTTCTTCTATGTTTTTTATTTACACTCAGTTAATAGGAATTCTTCTTCCCTTTATTGCGTTAGCGATTATGGCTCTCCACAATTTCCTGTTCTTTGTAGCTCTCAAAAAATTTTGTCTTTTACATATATCTCCTAAACCTTGTCCAGCCATCCATTTACTCAAGCTTACACGTTGTTTTTGACTGTCCCCCTTGCCTTCAATCTATTCTGTGAATATCAATTTTTCCAAGCCCCCTTTCCTCCCCGACACGCAAGTTAGAGGCCCACTGGCGGGCCGTCGATGGCAATGCCAGCGGTCCTCTGGTGGAAGCAACCGGCAAGCTACCGGTGGGCCTCTAGCGGTCCACAAGTGGTAACATTGCCGAGAGGAATACGCCGGCGGTCCGACAGCGGGCTATTAGTGGCAGATTGGTGGTTTGCGTGTAGGGTTATTATGTGCTCTAAAAATTTAGGTTGTCTCTTTGTGACGTTAAGTATAAGTGTCCTTTTTGTTTCCATTTTCTCTAAAACCTCGTCGTTGCTCAAATGTTCGATCCAACGACGAAGTTTTACAGAAGATACAAGTCATTTGTTAACGACATGTTTTATTTCAAAGAAATAATAATAATAAAAACTTACTTTTTGAGATATGCTTCTTATAACCACGGCAAAATTGATACAGAACTAATAAAGAAACAATTCTATGTTTTCTTTGACAAGTCAATTTGGCCTCCATCAAGTACTGTCATTAATCCTATATGAACATTATGATATGGCCCTTAATGGAGAGCAATTTTTGACGTATCGTATTATTTAAATAATATTGCAAAAAAAAAAAAATTGATAGTGACACTGATATATAATTGTTCAACACTGAGAAATACCCTCCTGCTGTGAAAGAACTGTTAGAATTTGAGAAAGACCTTATCGGCATTTTAAATAAAATAAGGTTTAGAAAAAGAAGGAATATTTTTCAGAAAAAATTTTCAACGGATTTTGGAGAGCTGAAAAAAATAAAATTTTTGTCATGGGTGATAAAACGAAAAAGTTATTTGCCATGTGTCTTAGGGTGTACAGAAAGAGAGTTTTCGGTGAGGTAACTAAATTTTACAAAAATGCTCCTGCTTTTTACTTGGATGAATTTAATACAGAAGCTAAAGACATCTACACAACGTATAGCATTAGCAATAAAGTCAAGACACTGGCTGGAAAACAAGCCTTCCTGACAGTAAAGGGCCATAATGAAAACTTTATTCAGTAGCCCATCATTCCGTTTAATAAAACCGACAAAAACAGAGTTAGGTATTATAAGACATAAAATTACAATGGATACCTGCAGCTATTCAGGGTAGCTACGCATGCCAACCCGTGGAAGTGCATTCTTAATTGCATTTCCTGGTTTAATAACATTCCGAACAAGAGTAATCAAGTGTTTATTAAATACGACATTAAGGACTTCTATCAATCTATAACAGAAAAAAAACTTTATTGGAAGCTTTTCTGTTCGCCAAGGACTTCGTACGTTTAAATCCCGAACAAATTAAAGTCATCCTACATTGCCGTAAATCGGTCTTATTTTATGGATAGATCAAGAAATTTAAAGCTGCTGACTTCGATGTCCCCCAAGGATCATTCGACGGGGCAGAGATATCTGAACTGATGGGAATCTACATTTTGAGCAAAGTAAATAATATTGTCCACATCGACGACCACGGAATATACCGTGATGATGGACTGATGGTGGTAGCGGGAAATAAAAGAAAAAATGATTCAATTAGGAAAAAAAAATACACAAGATGTTTAAAGAGCTGCATTTCGACGTTACTGTGGAAATTAGCAGGAAAGTAGTCTGGTTTTTAGATATAGAGGTAAACCTGTTGAGTGAAGCTATTTCATCATTTATGAAACCAAATACGACTTTGAGATACGTAAATACGGCATCCAACTACCCGTCAAGTGTGATCAGACATAGGCCGTTAGGCGTGAAATGCCCACTATCGAAAAATTCTTCAAATGAAGAAATATTCAATGAACCCCCCGCCCCCCAAAAAACCCCTCAAAAACGTATTTGCGTTAATAGAGAAAGGGCACAATATCAACCTATATTTCAAGGACCAAGTAGATGCAAGGACAAGTGACAATGTGTTACAAGGAGCTTTTTTTGTTTCTCGCTTAACTGTGACCTACACATAGTAATCAAGGGTATTGCAGTTGGTGGAATTAGGTGGCAAGATGTAAAGGGTGATGTGGTCTCAGAAATTGTCTGACAGTTATGACTGGGTTCTTCTGCTTGTGTGACATGTTGCCAAGTCCTGTTGCCAGACATAGGGTCTTCCAGCAATCACCCTCTTGACCCAGGGCAACAGTACCTCCTCAAGGCATTTGATGTAGACCTCCGTGTTGAGTCTGAGGCCCACACCAACAAATTCGAGAGTTATTTTCTCATCAGAGTTTTTCGAACTGCCATACCTTCGTAATCACCATTAGACTCATCCAACTTTTTCCGAATCCTCTGCACTGTCCTCAGATTGACACCTATAATGTTCGTATTGGAGCTTCCGGAGCGAATGCGAAGCAGTACAGCATGCTGTTTGCAAATTACTGGTGGAGTGAATTGCGCTATGGTGCTCTTTTTCTCACAGAAAAAAAATGTATATATCTGTATGTGCGTGTGTGTGTGTGTGTTTGTGTGTGGACACTGAGGCCAATACCCAGCGACGAAAAATCTGTTTCATGTTTAAACACAAATGTACAGATCTATTGACAGATATGTAAAGATAAGTACAAAACCGGTGTAAATACATTTGTACGGCTAAATAAAGAGTTGAAAGTTTTTAGTCAGATTCTGAGAAAAGAAAACCTGGAAAATTTGTCACTCACAGGGCATAGTGAAATTAAGAGGGACAAAGGATACCAGCGAATGACCTACCTAATGCGCTTTTGCAAATGAATGGCAGAAAAGGATGCTGTGAAGAGCTATGATCATCCACGTCCTGAAAGAGCATGGCATGAAGAAGAAGAAGAAGAAGAAGAAGAAAAAGAAGAAGAAGAAGAAGCTGTAAGTTAAGTGTATGCGTTTCTACTACATAAGATCTTTTTTAAGGTCTGGAAAATTAACATTTTTTTATACTAAAGTTCACTCAATATAAGACCCGAGTGTTACTCAAGGTAGATGGTTATCAGACGAAGCGTGCGATATGAATGTAAAAGGAGGTGAAAAGAAGTGAAAATAGAAATCTCTATCTATAAAAGGCAGGATGTGTGTGTGTGTGTGTAACGAATGCACGGCCGTAATTTTCGACGGATTTGCACCAAAATTTACATGCACATGCTCCAAGTTAGCGGAAAGGCCAAGACCGACTTTGCATTTCCCAACTCCCATCGATAGTGGAAATAATCGATTTTTTCATGCCTCTACCGCAGTTTTCATGTACTTTGTGGACATTTTCTACTGGCCAGAGTGAGAGCCTATAGCTGGCCGCCACGAATAGGCAGGAAGATTCTATTGGCCAGCGTGAGAGCCAACAGCTGACTGACACGAATGTTAACTAGCATACTAGCATGCAAAAAAAAAAAATCGATAGCTGCATTCGTCACAAGTGGGAAAAATTTAAATCTGCATGGCACTTTACTCCAATTGGCTCATTCGCTTGCTTAAACTCAACGTTGATTCTGATTCCACAGAACTGGTTTGGGTGTGAAAAAGTATTTGTTGTTAACATTCTTTTTTCATTCGGTTTTTCCAGTTACGAGTCCTTTTTTAAAGCTGATCGTTTTGTGTTCATTTTGTTTAGTTCTGTTTTCGTAACAGATTTAATGTTTAGTATAGAGCTTAGAAAAAATTCGCAGTGTGAGATAGGCAAGAAATAAGGCATGTAGCAACATCAGCACGGCAAAGGGCACTCCTTTAAAGTCAAGAAAGGGCAAAAATATTTTAAGTCAAGTGATAGCGATTGCTGTATGAGTCGTACGATTTTTGAATCAAGCACGGGCAAAGCCGGGCCATGCTGCTCGTAAAATATAAGATAAAGAACGAATGACTCGTGACTCGAAGATTGTAAGATTCAGAGATTCTCTTCTGCGAGAGTACTTTCCATAAAAAAGAATGTTTTTTTGGCGTGTTAGCTAAGTAGTATTTTCTCCTTGCAACTGGAATACAAAAGGAAATAAAAATGATTTGACTCTGTGGATTTAGCATGGAATGCTTTAGCTGTAAATAGAAAATAAAATAAAATTAATAATGGCAGGAAAATAAGAAAAAAAAAAAAGTGAAAAGACAGAAACCATCGGAAGAAAATGTCTGTCTAATATTCATTGTTCTTTTCATCGTCTCTAATCTCGGATTGCCGAACAAAGTCCTCAGCGTTGAGTCGCCAAAGGATCAAAATCTGGAGACGAAGACAGTCACGAAAACTGTCAACACGAGCCAATATAAGGCCAGCGGCTTAATTCTGACAATTGCTACGAGATATTGGTCAACCACTGCAATAAATACCTTCTCAACTAGCTTGGCTATCTAATACAGTTAACGGAGTATGCCAGGATAACCAAAAAAAAAAAAAAAAAATGAAATCAAGAAAAATAAACCCGGGAGTATAAAAAGAAAACATATTAAGGGGGAGGTTGTTTCAACATTAATTCGTTTTAATTGGTCGATCGGTGAGACTAATGCGGGAAAAGAAATTCTGGTCAAACAGAAGATCAGCTTGATTCGCTATGGCTGGAGCTCTGACAGCGTGGATCTGACTGTACGGACGATAGGACTGCCATCAGCCTGTAAGCCGATTACATTGTCATTGGCGGGAAGTTTTTTGTCAAGTGACGTAGCAAATGGGTTACTTGGAGGACGGTCTATGTCAAAATAGACACGATAGATAAGGAAGAATCGATAAGAGAGGGCAATGACAGATGCTGGGTGTCTCTGTGCGTGTAGATTTTAAACGACGTGTTCGTAGGTTCGCATTCCGATTGCACAGCCTTCATTCTGCCCCCCCCAAAAAAAAAACCATAGCGCGCATTGACGATGTAACTCAGTCAAAATGGTTAACTAAACTATTGTCCTGCTGTTAATATCTAGATATTAGCGGATTTTGCTCAGGGTATCCTGTAATGATTTAACTGATATTTCCAGCCATACCAGAGTAACTTGTACCACAGGTATATGTAACTCCACATTTTCGCTAAAACAACTGATATTTCCAGCCATACCAGAGTAACTTGTACAACAGGTATAGGTAACTCCACTTTTTTCGCTAAAACCTGCAGGGCATACTAGTAGTGAGTTCGATCCTCACTGGGTGTCCCATACTTTCGGCCTTGTGCCACATCTGAGCTACGGTTGAAAAATCACATTTGAAAAAAGGCCCTAGGCTTAATGAAAACAAAGTTTTATCTTCAAAATGTGTATGTTAGTATTAAGAGGAAAGACCAAATTATTTTTTGATTATTTTCTTAAATTTTTTAATTCTTTCTCGCATGTTCGATTCTTTTGTTAAAAATACTGTTTTTTTTTTTTTTTTTTTTTTTTTTTTTGTCAGCGATGAGCCAAAGATTATTGAAGTTATTTTAGGGACCTTTTTCGGTAAAAAAAAAAATTGGAAATTCTTGCAAAAATCAAATAATTGTAGGATTATAATAAAAATTTTCAGGACCTATTCACACATGAATGAAATTGTTTTTGAAATTTTGTGTTTTTAGAAAATCTTGGTAAAAATATATTTTTACATCTCTTACCCACCCCCCACTTAATTTTTTGAAATTTCGAAAAATTAAAATTTCAGTCTTTTCATATTTGTATTAGTTAAGAGCAGGATTACTTCGAGAATTTAAATCATCAATTTGTTTTTTTGTCAAAAAGGAACACCATTTACCGAAAATCCGCTCCGAATCGTAAAAAAATGCAATAAATCTATGATATTATTTCATTAGAAAAGCTTTTAATTGCTTTTATAAATATGACATATTAAGGACACTATTGTCTTAAGAAAAAAATCGATAAATAATGAATTTTTTCAGTAACTGTTTTATTTATTTTTTAAATTTTAATTATAAAAAAATAATAAGTTTTAAATCCTAAAATTCTATATTAATTTCAGCCTTTTAGATTATATTATTAATAATTAAAGCTATATTTAGTAATCACAAATTGTAAAGCTTACCAGTCTTAAAACACCAATATTCTTAAAAGAATTTTGAATGTTTACGATCTATATAACATATAACTCAGTCCTATCTGGCTTATAGTTGGGATATCGGAGACACAATTGGTTACACACTGTATCGATCTGAGCCAATCCATCTTTACCAATGTATCTACACTTTTCTGGTGCGGAGTGTGGCCAGACACGAAGCAGGTTTGAAAACGAGGCTCGTCATAAAGAGGATGAACATTCTTGTAAGGTCAACAGCCAACTGGAACCCTGTGTTGTATTGGGCCGCAAAATCCAGTACTGTGATGCGTTTCATCGCCTTTTTAGATATCACATCTGCATCATGTCGGTTTTTTTTTAAATCATCGCGTCTTCAAGCGTCAGTCCGTATTATCATAACATTTTTTTGTTAATTATCTAAGAAACATATTTGAGATGTTTGGATGGATGTTGGATTTAACGGCATGTCAACTCCTATTTGGGTCATTTTATGCCGAAAAGATGTTTGGTCCTGAAACTGAAAAAAAATATCAATGTCAGTTA
Organism: Acanthosepion pharaonis; assembly: GCA_903632075.3. Lineage (NCBI taxonomy): Eukaryota > Metazoa > Mollusca > Cephalopoda > Sepiida > Sepiidae > Acanthosepion > Acanthosepion pharaonis. Next base: position 125,869 of record CAHIKZ030004486.1, read on the forward strand.
TTTGCTTTTAAGATTAAGGCTTCTAGTACTTGTAGTCGTTTTTTAATAGTTTATACAATATAGTATTTTTGTGTTATTAGTTTGGTTTGGTTTATTTTGTTTTACGGCATATCAACACCTCAGTAAGTTATTCAATGCCGAGAAGATTTTTAGAATAGGTTCGTATGAATAGAATATGTATTCTTTGTAAGAAATCAGTTTGTTGATCAGGTTTCATTGACGTACTTTTGCAAAGAGAATTTTTGTAGTGAGTCTGGTTTGGTTTATTTTGTTTTACGACATATCAACATCTCAATGGGTTATTTAATGCCGACAAGACTTTTAGAATAGGTTCGTATGAATAGAATATGTATTCTTTGTTAAAATTCAGTTTGTAGATCAGGTTTCATTGAATTATTTTGTAAAGAGGATTTTTGTAGAGAGTCTGGTTTCGTTTCGTTTATTTTGTTTTAAGACATATCAACACCTCAATGGGTTATTCAATGCCGACAAGACATTTTAGGATAGATTTGTATGAATAGAATATGTATTCTTTGTAAGAAACCTGCTTGGAGATTAGGTTTCATTAGCGTATTTTTGTAAAGAGGGTTTTTGGCAAACTCAAATGTATTGCTGGTAATAGACATTTTAAAATCTATTGTTGGTAATTTTTTCCAGAAATGTATTGCTAATATATATATATATATATATATATATATATATATATATATTTATTTATTTTTTTTTAGGCATTTAAAACAACATGCCTGCCCGCACACACAATTCCGTAAAATACTTGTCGAAAAACACAACTATACTTCGACATGAAAACAATAGACAAAACTAAAAATACTTGAAGCATTATACATCAAACAGTTAAAACCCAACCTAAACAAAATCAACTATGGAATCTCTACAAATATTCTTAAATGTCTATAATTTCTATAATTGGTAACAGAAGCCATTGGTTTATACCAACGGCTTTCCTTATTTCATTCTCAATTCACTCTCGTGTAGTCATGTGTGACGTCATGAGATGCGGTGCGATTTTCGCTTCTAGCGTCTTATATGCGCGTGTTCATCGTTGCTTAGTGATCCACAATGTAAACTAAACAATGACAGACTATCATCACTGTCGTGTCCGTATATTGTTTGATATGTTTGTAATTACATCTTTGATAATGGCTTGAGGTTGAAAAGCTTGATTATATTAAAAAAAATAATGGATAAATATTGTGAATTTCTTTTTTTTTCGGTTAATGATAATGTTATCAAACTTATCAGAAGATACGAAAAAATTTTACATAAAATAAATAGACAACACTTGTCTATATTATTTAATGAAACGTGTATAAATGAAAATATGCTGCCTAAATACACACAATATATATATATATATATATATATATATATATATATATATATATATATATATAAAATTCCGGAAAATCCTCGTTGAAAACAGAACTATATTTAAACATGAAAACAATAAACAAAAACTAAAAATTCTTGAAGCTATATACATAAAACAGTTGAAACCTAACCTGAACGAAATAAACTATGAAATCTCCACAAATATTTCTAAAATGTCTATAATTGATAACAGAAGCCATTCGTTTATACCAACGGCTTCCCATACTTAATACTTCTCTC
>CAHIKZ030004486.1:132500-137500 GCA_903632075.3 Acanthosepion pharaonis
AGCGGGAACAGGAAATACCCCGTCTCAAATGGGGATCGGAAGAGGGAATACTCCGTCTCAAAAGAGGATCGGAAGAGGGAATACCCCATCTCAAAAGAGGATCGGAAGAGGAAATACCCCGTCTCAAAAGAGGATCAGAAGAGGAAATACCCCGTCTCAAAAGGGGATCGGAAGAGGGAATGCTCCGTCTCAAAAGAGGATCGGAAAGGAAATATCCCGTCTCAAGAAGGATTGGAAGAGAAAATACCCCGTCTCAAAAGAGGAAATACCAAATCTCAAAAGGGGATCAGAAGAGGAAATACCCCGACTCAAAAGAGGATCGGAAGAGGAAATACCCCGTCTCAAAAACCCAGACAGCAAGAAATCTGCAGATTAGTCTAGATGACGCATTCGGATAAAGACGACGAAAATTATCTAAAATAATCAATTTATAATATTAACAACACTTCAACTCAAATATTCATATATAATGAAGGCTGTAGAGTAAGCTGCCGGATGATAATTGTAAGATTAACCGTTTTCTTACAGGGAAAAGTCAGAATTAATTCCCCGAACGGTTAGTTTTACTGTCGGTTGAAATTTATAGAATCCTTTTCTTAAAACATTTTCCCGAAATTAGAATTGTCAAATCCACTAAATGTTATAACTCTTTCTAATACTGATGGAAGTTTCCATCCATTCATTCTGTTTAAGGTAGTGTGGAATGTTAAAACTTTGATTACATTCGGTCTTTCCTCTTCACAATAACATAAACATTTTGACGATAAAACTTTGTCACATTTGGAGCCTTTTTTTATCTTGATATGCCCTTTTTTAGAAAATCTTTCGAGATACCTAATTTAAATGCAATGTCCATCGTTTTTGCGATCTGGGGGTCTGGCAAGACACAACACTTAACTCGACAGAGTCAGTCGTGATAGTAGTATTCAATACTCAGCTAGCCAAGTCACTGCAATAGCATTATCTCCTTTTCTTTGTAGACAATTACCCAGGACTACGTATCATAGATGGATCAGTCCATTCATGATGGTAAGGAGGTAACTGGCTCTTACCAAAACAGAGACTAAGATAGAAACATAGATAGATAGAGTTTTAGGCATTTCATTGCGTCCTGAATTAAAAATGGCCAAGAAACACTGCGCTAGACAATTACCAAGGACTTCTTATCATGAATGGATCAGTCAATTCATGATAGTAAGGAGGGTAACCGGGTCTTATCACAATACAGACTAAGAAAGAAAGATAGAGTTTTAGGTATTTCAGTTTGGCATGAATTAAAAATGGCCAAGAAACACTGCTCTAGACAATTACCAAGGACTACTTATCATGAATGGATCAGTCTATTCATGATAAGAAGGAGGGTAACTGGCTCTTACCATAGCATCTCCCCTTTTATGACGTGTTTTCTAAAGAAGTTATAATTTTTTATTCTTGTTTAAGATCCAACACTTCTGTTGTCTGTCTCTTTCTTTGTATTCGAGCATGTGGTTTCCGGGGTTATCTGGCGCATAAGGCATTTTTATTAAGTTTGGGGCATTTTTTCATCATGGCATGCTCAATCGTTATTTCCTGTCTTCTTAATTCATGTTCTTTTATTGTTCGCTCTCCTTAATAGTGTTTTTTTCCCTTCTTCTATTACACTTCTTACTTCTGGTCTTCTGCTTCTTAGTCAACTATGATATTCAAAAATCAAGATCCATTGTCAATCGTTATCTTCTTTCTTTTTAATTCCTGTTCTTTTATTGTTCTTAATTGTTATGGGACCTTACCCATAATAACATAATGGACTATTCCATACGTAATAAATACTGCGCCTCAAGAGGAAGTAGGGAGTTCAGCCCGAAGTCGGGCGACCGGCTGATCGGTTGAACTCTCTGCCTTCGGGCGGGGAGGAACCCGAACGAGGCTACGCCGAAGGGCGGAGTCTCTTTCGGGGAGGTAAACCGACCCAGAACCCGTTTATACGGGTTCAAAGGGCATATTTTTGGCAGAGCCCACGAGCTCGGGATCCCACGGCCTTGGGATCCCACGTTAAACCGGCCTTGTGCCAAATGATGCCCCCCGCGGGGGAGGTGACTAAATACTGTTCAGTCTGAAATCTGGAGTGAGGTCCGTCAGAAGTCCATCAGGAGTCTGTCAGTCAGTCAGAGCGAGCGAGTCAGTCAGTCGAGTCAAGAGTCGAGTCAGTGGCAGTCCGAAACAGAGTCGCGTTCAGACAATTACTACAAGACATTGGAATAGTGATACTGGTCGAGACTACATTGTTCTCCCTACTAAACCTGATTGTTCGTACTAATACTTTTTACTTCTCTGTATATATTCCTGTTTGTAATATATCTGTGTTATTCCATACCTGTGTTCGAGTTCTTCTTTATTGGTTCTACCTTGGACTATCACCGTGGTACAAGGAACCGGACCATAACACTAATAGCGCTTTTTCTCATATTCTCTCACACTTGTAACCCATTTGCGCCTTAGTTACTTTAGTAACTTTAGTTAGTTGCCTTCCTTGAGGTGAAGTAATTAAAGAAAAAAGAAAAAACGTGTCAAGGATCAATCGTTATCTATTCTCCATATCCCCATCATTTTAATTTTTTTCTTTCATATCAAGAATTTTATTCAGTAACCCTCTGTCTTGACTGGTTCTTGAGCCTTGTATTGGATGAATATTCGTAAAGAAAAAGTTCAGCCCAATGATTCTTAGAATCCCATGTCTAATTCCTCTTTTCTTGATCCGGTGTTTTCTCGATTCTTTACTTTTGAAATGACGTCTCGCAATTTTTTCGCCATTATCGTTTCATATCGCTGATTATTGAAACAATTTGTGACAACCAATTGCTTTAATTGCAATCATATGAAAAACAAAATATCCTTATTTCAATGGCCCATAAAATTTCCATTTGACTTAATACTCAATTCATCCTTTGGCGAAAAACTAGTACCTTTCGAGCTGAAATTTCTCCCATGGGAGGCAAGTGCCTCCCATTTGAAAACCACTTCATTAGCCTATCAAATAGAATGAGTTATTAAAAAAAAAGCGATGGGGTGCCTAAATCAGACTTGGTGGTTTGCGTGATAGTTTTACAGATGGCTACTAGAATGTACTTTCCTCACTGAGAGCTCGTCTATTTGCCAAACTAAGCATCATTTGCTCAAGCCTGTTAGTACGTCTCTCGTAGGGCGGTGGTTTGTGATTTATATAAGCATGTTATGAGCATGAGTCGTAAATTATTTCCGTTTTTCATTATCAACTTCATTCTTTAAAATATGAACTACAATTACATTTTATTCAATTAAGTATTCACCATTACTTGCAATGACTTGTTACCAATTATCAGGCAGCTCCTCGATACCAATTGCGTAAAATTCCACAGGTTTTGATGTGAAAAGGTTTTCGACGAACACTTAACTCTGTTTTTCATTAGATAATGTTTTCCCCATCAAAGTATTTTGCAGCGATCGAGCAAGTGGATAATCGGTTGACACCATGTCAGGTGAACAGGTTCGGGTCGGGTAGAACAGACCAACCGAGTTCCACAAGTGTCCCTGTGTTTTGTTATTGTATACAGCCTTTTTCTTTTCATCTACTGTGTACGCTGCCATTGTCGAACAAAACGTTAATGTATGCAACATTTATTGTTAGTTATAATAATTAGCCACCCAAAACTGTTACCTCTGTTCTATTGTATGACTATTCAGATTTGATCCATACCTCAAAAATGGAAAAATTATTGGATGGAGCCTACACTTGGATGCTAAGAGTGGCTTTGAATGGCACTTTGATTGAGAGTTTAACCAATGAATGATTGTATGGGGACCTTCGTCTAGTATCAGAAAATATCAAAGAACTTAGAGTCAGATTTGCAAGTATTGTAATTATTTACACTATTAACATTGTTCAGACCGTTGTCCTCATGTTTATTGCCATATTAACGAGGTTTCGGCCGTTGGACGCGCCGGCCTTCTTCAGGTAATATACATCGGAATTTCGAACCCTTTATTTCGTCCACCATTGTAGATTGGATCTAGTTCCACGTGCCATGCCTTTTCTGGATATCTCAGTTTCAGTTATTTCCCTTTATTAACTCAACTCTTCAAATTTTTGTTCACCTCTGCTGTGGCCAGATATTGAACACAAAAACTTGGAGAAAAACCATGGTACCAAACCCATCCAAAAATATCTAAACTGTCAGCTGTATTTTCCCTATTTACATTATTTGAACTCTTGTCCTCGCCTTTATTGTCATATTCACAACATTTCAGCCATTGAACGCTCCGGACTTCTTCAGATTATACACGGACCCTTTATTTATCCATGGGGGTAAATTGCTCTAGATCCATCTGCTATGCCCTTTCTGGATATCTCAGTTTCAAGTAACGCCCTTTAGTAACTCAACTCTCCAAGATTTTGTTCATCTCTGCTGTAGCCAGGTATCGAACTCACTATTTTTGGATAACTTCAATCAGCTGGGCCACAGGTTTTTGAGGAATCTATCGGTGGACGGAATAAAGGGTTCGGTTCGAAATACCAACATATATTACCTGAAGAAGGCCGAAAAGTACAACAGCCGTATGGCAATAGAGATAAAGAGAACAGTCTGAACAATGTAAATAGTGCAAATAGCTACAATTCCACATTTCAGAAATATAGACAGATCCTGAAGAAAGCCAGAGCGTACAATGGCCGAAACGTCGTGAATATGGCAATAAATATGAGGACAACAATCTGAACAATGTAAATAGTGTAAAATACCTCATCTCAGGAATATAGACAGATCCTGAAGAAGACCGGAGTGTACTTAAGCCGAAACGTCGTGAACATGAGAATAAAGATGCGAACAACAGTTCGAACAATGTAAATACTTTAGAAACTCTGATATTGAAATATTTCGATTTTAACAAAATACGCTGCCTCTTCCACATTTGTTATGGGACCTTACCCATAATAACATGATGGACTATTCCATACATAATAAATACTGCGCCTCAAGAGGAAGCAG
>CAHIKZ030004486.1:142500-152500 GCA_903632075.3 Acanthosepion pharaonis
TTCCTACAGACATCTTCAGGTATGGAATAGATGTTCTTCTTGTTTTTTCTCTCAGTAATAAGAGGACAACGAAAATATATGTATTGTTGTATCCGAAAATGCTATTGGAACTGAGTTAATGTTTTTGGAGCGTGCAGTAGCAACGCTGAGTTTGATTTTAAATTTTTTACAGTTATATATATGATTTTGGCACTACTTTTGTATCAAGCACTGTTTTTAAAAAATAAAAACAAAAATACTAAAGAACTTCGGATTATTTACCTAAAGAGTTCTTTCCTATTTTGTTATATTTTCTCTCTCTCTCTCTCACACACACACACACACACACACACACACACACACACACACACACACACACACATATATATATATATATATATATATATATATATTACTGGGATTTGAATTCATAATTCTTTAATCAACAGAATGCAGGAAGCACTGGACGGCCTTTTCGTTCTATTTTGGGGAAAGAAGACATGGCTCATGTGGGCACAGACCATTGGTGTAAGTAGACGCGGATGAGTCACACAACGGAATTTGTGAAGAGCTGATGCTATATCGAGTCTGGTTTGTTACCTCTCCGTTGGTCTAGTGGGTATGATGCCTGCGTCATATCGTAACGGTCCGAGTTCGATTCTCTGCTGATGAGTCCAAAAAAGGACGAAACGGCCGTCCAGTGCTTATATATATATATATATATATATATATATATATATATATATATATATAATTCTGGGTATCAATTGGTCCGATCGTTTAACCAATGGCGTAGTTCTTCCCTGTGCCCAGTTCCAACAGCGCCGCTGGTTTGGACATGTCGAATGGCTACCGGCAAAAGGGAAGAGGGTGACATCATCTTCGCTTCAAGTACGTCTGCAAAAGGGGACATGAGCGTGATGGACATCGACATCGAAATGTGGAAAGACGTCGCCAAGGATCGCTTCCGCGATTTACACCGAAGGCTAGAGCGAGGAGAAGAGAAACGAAGGTTTGCCGCCGGGAAGAAGCTTGCTCGACAGAAAGAAAACAAGAAGACGACAAAATATGTACTCTACGACAGGATTCGAACTGGCGCATCTCTCTGGACAGTTAGATCCCACGTATTTTTATCGGTAAAAGTCTAAAGAACGATCTAACGACGGTTTCCTCTACACAAGGGAGGGGTACAGGTTCGAATCCTGTCACAGAGCTCATATTGGTTTTTAATATAATTTCTCGAATATTGAGGCCGAGCCGTTAGACGAAAATAAATAAATTCATTGTGTAATAAATAACCGGAATATTTATATATATATATATATATATATATATATATATATATATATATATATATATATATATATATACGTTTCATTAAATAATATGAACAAGTGTTGTCTATTAAATTTTATGTAAAATTTTCATATCTTCTGATAAGTTTATAACATTATCATTTACCATATTGTTTGATATGTTTATCCATTATTTTTGATAAAATGGCTTGAGTAAACCGAAAGCATTTCAAAGATTTTATATCAAAAAATAATGGATAAATATTGATGAATTTTTCGGTAAATGATAATATTTACATAAACTTATCAGAAGATAAGAAAAATTTTTACATAAAATAAATAGACAACACTTGTCTATATTATTTAAAAAACGTGTATAAATGAAAATATGCTGCCTAAATACACAATATATATATATATATATATATATATATATATATATGTTTATAGTTATTCATTTCAAATGAGCACACACAAATATTTATATATTTTGTTAAGATTAACGCACAAGCCTCCAAATCCTTTTCGCGTGGCATAAAATATACCCACATTTCTACCTTTCTCTCTCTTTATATACACACACGTACACGTACCTACACACGTACACTTGCGCATATAAGTAAATATATGGACATACGCATGCACAATAAGACTCAGTGATTCTGTGTGTTTCTCACATGTGTGATTTCGTGTGCGTCTCTCTGGACACAAAAACAAAAGATAATAAAAACAATTTTAGTTTTTCCCTTATTTCATATTTAAGATACCGATTTTATGGGTTCCTTTCTTCAGAGTAATCTCCCCTTGGCAGTATAAAACCAGCCGCCATCGTTTTCATTGTCAAATCGAGATTTCTTGTGAGCTTCCCAAATATACCTTGTAAAATATTCTTTGATGTTCAAACCATATACGACAGGGCAATTTATTTTGGGGGTGTCGTTGGCCTAATGCCGTGCAAAATGGGATATGCGATCAGGGTTCGTATTTTACCTGCCGAAGTTGGTATTCATTTCGTATTTGGGAAAGGCATGAACCCTCTCAAAAGCTATCAGAAAATAGCAGGGGAAATTCCATTTTCTCAATTTGGTCTCCCTCAGCATTTTTTTTAACTTAGTTTATAACTAGCCTAGGAGATATGAGATAAATTAAGAAATAATACACACTGTTTAAATAAAAAAGGGGCATCTATTTCAAACCCGGGTAAGCACTAAAAACATAACTTTTGAAGTAATAAAATATCTGATTGAAAATAAATCCATTAATTCTGTCTTCTCACTCTCTCACTATATATATATATATATATATATATATATATATATATATATATATATATATGGTGTAACAGCAAAACTGTCCAAATCTTGTCACACCAAAATTGTCCAATTGTTAGATTAAGCTCTGAACCATTGTATCTTCGAAATGATTAAAGATGTCTTACTGGAATTCTCCAAGGTTTTTATAACACTATTGGACTCTGCTTTGAGCAATAAGAATGTGTAATTACTTTCCAAGCTTAACAGAAGAATCGTGATGAAATCGATCATAAACGAAAATGATATGTTCATCATTAATTAATTATAGCTAAGGATCGTATGTTCATGAATGATTGAAATAAATATATATATGTGTGTGTGTGTGTGTGTGCGTGTGCGTGTGTGTGTGTGTGTGTGTGTGAAAATATATAGAAAATAGGAAAAAAGAACTGGTTAGGTGAGTAATAAATAAATAATTATACATATATATATATATATATATATATATATATATATATAAACTTTATTATATATTACTTTATTATAATTAATATAATTAATTAACTTTATATTAATTGTCCAACGATTGTCTCCTGATGAGATGTTGGTTGAAAGGGCCTTAGTTTTTAAAACTGTATATAAATTTTGTACCTCTAAACATTTGTTTATATATATATATATATATATATATATATATATATATATATATATTGAGGTCAATCTGAAATATATATAAATAAATAAATACTAAATATATATATAATAAATAAATATAAATATAAATATAAATAAATATATATATAATAAATAAATAAATATCAAATATATATATAAATAAATAAATACTATCATAAAAACATTATTATTTTTTAATTTGCAACTCTCTCTCTCTCTGTCTCTCTCTCTCTATATATATTTGTGTGTGTGTTTGTGTGTGTATGTATGTATATGTGTGTGTGTGTGTATTATTGCAGGATCATTTTCAAACTTATTTAAGATGATCATCGCCCTCTCTAACCTTCTAAATTTCTGTCCTGGAGTAACAAGGTGCCTCACACCTTTCACAGCCGATTTCATTTTCAAGTCATTTTTCACTGCTCTTGGGACTGTCAGGGGTGAAACTCCACCCTCACGTGCCAAAACTTTCTAAGTAATCTCTTCAGTTCTAAGGTGTAATGATTATCGCCCTTTCTGCCGTGACCTCCTGATTCAGTTTTCATCTCTACTGTTCCCTCTATTTAAACCTATTCACCATTCTCTTGGTGGTTCTTGAATGGTGGACATTGAAGATGGAAGCCAGGGTATGAATGTTGGTACCATTACTGAAGGCCTGAATGATCATTTTCCTCTCACCATTGCTCAGTTTGGAAGACAGTAGTTCTGGCACAAAACGATTTTAACCTGCTCTCTTTTTAGCTGAATAACTCAAAGGACTTGTCATTCTTACAACAAATAGTATCAAGATGTCTGAACGACTTATATGAAAATCCGGAAAATTGAAACTCAATTAGTTTAGTGTTTTCTTATATGTTAAACATTCTGTGGGATGAACACTTATACCGTAACACGATTTGTACAAATTTGCTTTTACAGAGGTTATATATATATATATATATTTGAACATATGTTAAGAAATGGACAAGGTCCGACAATTTATTTATTAAAGACATTTTTATGTTTAACGTTGTTATTTATAGATACAAGTATCATAAACAGAGCATTTGCTTAAATACTTGTATCTATAAATAACAACGTTAAACATAAAAATGTCTTTAATAAATATTTTGAACAATAAAAAATATTAAAAAATTAAAATCTTCAGACACACTGGGTTGTAGATTAATATTAGTTTTTTTTTATTATTTCATTTAGATTCCTCGACTAGTTTCGGTCCAAACCGGCCATCATCAGGAGAAGAAATATTTCTGCTTGCTGGTAGCAGTGAACTACAGAAATGAATATATATTTATATATATATGTATATATATATATATATATATATATATATATATATAACGTCACACATTATGGAATGGACAAAGTCCGACCATTATTTTAAAATATTTTAATACTGTTTATTATAAACAGAGCATTTACTTAAATATTTGTATCTATAAAAAGGATGTATAAACATAAAAATGTCTTTATATATATATATATATAAATTTTCATCGACAGGAATTGAACCTGTATCCTACAGGATACAGGTTCGATTCCTGTCGGAGGACGAATATTTTCTATGAAAATTTCTATGAAAATTTCTCGGACATTCAGGCCGGTAAATGTTGTTTAATACCGTTTATTATAAATAAAGCATTTAATTAAATATTTGTATCTATAAAAAGAATGTATAAACATAAAAATGTCTTTATATATATATGTTGACCTGATTTAGAATACGCTTAAAGTATCTCTTGCGGAAGAGTAAGATTATTTCTCAAAAAAGATGTATGGATGGTGTAGTGCTTAGTGGCCGAGACGAAGAAACGGCGACACGAGATCTATTTCAGGTAAAGTTATTTAAATCCACTTTTCCCGCAAATAACCGTGGGAATGAGATTAACCTATGGGTTAAATAGTAAGGGAGACTACACTCTTCATCCTTGCTACACAACTGAATTCAAAATCGGTTGGCTATGTGGCTATAAGCTCCATCCCATTAGAACCTATTTGCTATGGGAACCCGAGTAGCATTGTCTAGCGTGTTGAGTTAGTGTCTCCATACTTCATTGTTGGCATGTACGAAACTTGAGATAGAGCGACAGAGAGGAGGATAGATGTTGCTCTTTTGGGGAGGGAGATTGGGATATGCCGACTGTGTAAGGATAATACTCTCCAAAATGAAAGGAAATTATTTACATTACTTACATTTTAGCGAACCAGTTTGAGACAATTGTTCCTATGAGTAGACATTATTCCCATAGCGAAAGAACAATCAACAATTAGTGTAGAGAAGGTCGGTCGTTAGTGTAGTGAGTGAATTGTGAGGCACATGTTGCATCACAATTCATCCTCTTTTGAAAATACACGTACATACACCGAAATTATTGCATCATAATACTTTTTTTTTAAGCATTACGCCCCAAGCAAGGCGTGAAGCCACTAGGATGCAGGAGGTTGCAGAAGATTTGGAGCGAGAGCAGATAGGAGTGATAGGAGAAAGGATGAGGAGAAGGATAGTGGGTAGATCAAGGTAACTGGAGATGTCGATTGACATTACATTTGAATAGTTGGAGATTATAGCCTTCAGGGAAGCAGGGTGTTCCACTGGCGAGAGGTGCGAGGTATGAAGCTATTGGAGTAGAAGAGACGGCTACATTTGAAAGTTTCTACGGTGTAAGGTTGGGAGCGGGATGCCAGCCTCGTAGGGCGCTTGAATTCATGGAGTCTGGGAACCAGAGAGAGCAGCTCATCAGAGCAGTTACCATGGAAGTATTTGTAGAAAAGACAGAGAGAGGCGACGGTGCGTCTTTGAGAGAGTGACTGCAGACGAGACGCTAGATCAGGGCCAATTAGATTACATATCCGTCTCTGGATCTTGTCAAGAACTCCGAGGTAAGCAGAAGGTGCTCCAGCCCATATATGGCAGCAATACTCCATGCAAGGGCGAATGGTTGTTTTGTATATTTGTAGTATCGATTCAGGGGAGAAAAACTTCCTGGCGCGGCACAGAGAGCCAACTTTATTTTAAAATATCAGGCAAAATATTGTTTTAAAATCCACAACCAAGATGAAGCGAGTTAAAATAACTGTAGTGACTTAAAAACTACTTATCTTTTGACTGAAAGAATTGATGGCGTCTTAAGGGGCTTTTGAGGTCCACGTGACAGTCCGTTGTTGAACATAGTTAATTGCAGCTTAGCTCACGAACAAGGTGGATGCGAGTGTCATTTGCGTTTTGTTTGACCAAGAATCGCAGTGGCAATTTTCCATGCGTCGTAAATAGAAATGTAAGACATACCACGGCCTGTACCGTGTTCCTTTTCAAAACGTTACAAGTAAAATCCATTTTTATTCGTCCACTTCACATACTGTTTACTTTCTTTTCTATACAAATTTTAGGTGAACAACGACTAAAAGAACATAACAGATTACTAGATAAAAACAATAAAATAACTGTAATTGTAGAATAAAAACAAATTGTCCGTTGCAGGGAAGTAAGTGTGTTACACAAGGCGATAGTGACAACAAAGAAGAAACCAGGGAAGGAGAGGATTTACATTGGAGAAACTGGGAATGAATTTAAAGGAAGGTACGCAAATCAACTGGTAGGATTTAAATATGAAAGTTACAGAAATAAGCCCATGCTTTCAAAATAAATATGGGAGTCAAATATGAAAAGAAAATACATCATTAGTAGAATGGTATATTATAAAAATGATGAAAAAAAGAACAGAGAAAGTCATTGTAATTTATGCATGGAGGAGAAACTGAAAAACACAGAAATCAAGGAAGGGAATGGATTAATAAATAAAAGTATAGAATGGAAGAACTGAGTTGCGTCTTAAGGGGCTTTTGAGGTCCCCGTGACAACTCGTTGACCCGAGTTCGAATTCAATGGGTTAAATAGTAAGAAAGACTAGACTCTTCAGCCTTGCTACGCAACTCAATTTATAATTGCTTGTGCATGTGGCTAGAAACTCCAACCCATAAGAACCTAATTGCTATGAAAATTCTGATATTTGCCCACTTGGGCAGATTAGGTGGGGGTCCTAACTTGACCTGTCACAAGACTACAAGTATGGGGTACCCAATGAGGATAGAACTCACTTCACAGTAGAATCGATAACTCACCAAATGCGTATGCATTTAGGCAAGAGATTTGAGTACTTCGACGTGGTGTAACGATTAGCAATAGAACAATTAGGACGAAATCGTGAGTTCGATCCGCGTTCGGTGCTCTACACTTTCGGCCTTATACCACATCTAAGCTATATTTTGAAAATAATTTCTAGATACCCCGACTTGGTGTAATGTTTAAAAAGCTTGTCTCGCTAGATCAATTACGACTGATTAGCGAATTAGATCCTCTCTGGGTGCTTTAAACGTTTGGCCTTATAACACATCTATTCTTAGAAAATAATTTCTAGGTACCTCGACGTGATGTAATGTTTAAAAAGCTTGTCTCGCTAGATCAATTACGACTGAATAGCAAGTTAGATCCTCTCTGGGTCTTTAAACTTTCGGCCTTGTGCTACATCTAAGATACGCTTACAAAATCACAATATAGGCAAGAGATTTTATTGAAAAATAGGAATTTTGAGTGGTGTTTGAGATACTGATTTTATTTTTCAATATTTAGCAGCGTCCGTTTCTTTCGCCCATAAAACTTTCAGAATATTGTTCTAACATTTTTTTGGGTTTAAAAGACTTCTAAATTCTTAACTATACTGTCTTATCAACTATACTTGTTATAGTAAACTTATTCCATTTTATATCTAACCTCATTTTGAGCTTTTACTGACTTTCGTACGATGCGAAATGTCAATAGACACGCAAGATTTTCAGCATTTTCGTTTTTTCTCCAGACGCTTACCAACAGGGCAACCCGAAGGAGCTACATAGAGGTGGGCGTGTGTCTATGTGTCGAATAATGTATCTCTATACGTGTGTCCGCTCTGATGAATTTTTGCGTTGTTTTTCCCTGGGCTTGTCATTTCTGGTTCTTTCTTTCCCAAATGGAGAGAATAGATTGGCAGCGGATTAAATGGTATTATCCCATTGTCACCATAGACTAATCCCGTAGATTAACGATGCTCGGTGGACATTGATTAATTCAAAATAGTCCCAATCCCATTCTCGTTCGTCGACACACGCACACACACGCACACGCAATGCGGGCAAAGCGCATGCGCCCACATGTATGTCACCGTTCGATGTCGCTATGTAAGTATTTTGTGGATACGTGCATATATTTATATATATTTATTCTTCCTTTGTAGATTGAAATCGTAAGTCTAGTCATATCTTTCTATCTATCTATCTATCTATCTATCTATCTATCTATCTATCTATCTATCTATCTATCGACCATTTTGTGAATATGTGCACATAGCAATGTTTATTTTCCTTGTGTCGATTGAAATCGAAATGCGATTCTTGTACCAGGGTGTACTTTTACGCGGCTACGACCGCCACAACCATTACTTCTATTACTACTAATAATAATTCGGTCCTCGGTAAGACGATAAACTACATCCGCGTTCTGGTTAAGACGATAAACTGCATCCACGTCCAGGGTAAGACGATAAATTGCATCCCACAGCAAGGCCTCTGATCAGGAGCTTTTGAGGAGCGTCGAACCACCTCTTAATTGCTGGTATTCCTAGGTCCACCCTGACCCGGGTGGTAGCACCTGCCAGGGTCCCAGCTATGGGCAAATAGTTAGCACTCAAACTTGTGCAAAAATAGGTTTTAATACCAGAAATACTTTATAATTAAAAAAAAAACAGCAAAAATTTTGAAGGAAAAATGTACTCAAAAATATGAGTGATTGAAAAATGGTTCAAATATATATGTATACATGCACACCTTTTTTTTTTTTTTTTTACCAAACTATCACTATGAATCTCTTTCAAAATTTTGTTGGCATTAAATGACCCACTAAGGTTTTGATATGCTATAAAACAAAACAACTAACAACCAACTAATAATAATTGTAGTCATCGTCGTCAGGTGAGGATGGCGATGATAGTAATCGAATAACAATGACTGTAAAAACAAAAGAGAAAAGAAAGAGCACTATTACTACTAATAATTCTAGTGCCCGCCATATTGCTCCTCCTGCTGATGACGATATGAAGGCGGAGTGCTGAATTCAATTTGATATCATAAAATAATAAAACGGAACGAAGTCAACAGAGGATTCACTTAGAACTAATTATCTTCTCTTGAACTTCATATTTTATTATTAATGTCGCGCAATTTTATATGAGTCGAAATTATTGTCCCTACCAAGAAATACAGTCAACATTAAACAAGTGTAATTAATATTTGATGAGTATTACGTCTTTTACATTCGTTATGACGCCCATTAGAATCGTGTTAAAATGCCTAATAAAATGGAGAATCGTTTTTTCCTTGGCACTAATAGAATATTTTCCCTTTACACTCAGTCGCGTCAGTAACAGATTTTTTTTTCATTTTATTAAAAGAACCTACAATGTCAACTACATCTGTTTTATTTTATTTGTTATCATTAAAGCAACATTTTGAAACAATGTTTATTTAATTACGTTATTATATATTTCGGCAGCAGTCCTTCTTTTATGCATGATTTGTTGAATATAATAGATAAGTTTTTTTAGTGTTGTTAATGGTCTAAGAACGGGCAGAAATTATTTTTACATTTAATTCCATTTTTTTCTTAAGTACAGATTCAAGCAACACTAGTTTTAATACATATTTTTATAGTTTGCCTCGCCATGGAATTATGTTTAGCTCACTATTAAAATTGCACAGAGTTCCATTATT
>CAHIKZ030004486.1:157500-182500 GCA_903632075.3 Acanthosepion pharaonis
TATATATATATATACATATAATTATTTATTTATTTAAAAATATGATTGCTCGCTACATAAGAGTTCTCATGTTTCAAAAAACAAGAGCGGAAAACATATATAATTATTTGAATTAAATTGAATTACCAAGTACCAAGCTCTGTTTCATCTTCAATAAATTATAATTTAGTCTCTACTTTTGTATTGAGCACCGTTTTTTAAAAATAAAAATACTAAAGAACTTCGGATTATTTACTTAACGAGTTCTTTCCTATTTTCCATATATTTTTTCACGCACGCACACACAGACACACTGTGTATATATATATATATATATATATATATATATATATATATATATATATATATAACTGACTGTGTTTGTGTGTGTGTATATATATATACATATATAACTGACTGAAAACTTTCAGAGTTATTTGAAGCCGAAACATATATTTTAGACTGTAAGAATATTTTTATGAGTGAATATTGCATTTTCAACGCCATGTTTAAATACTCTGATGCAAAACTTTATATATATATATATATATATATATATATATATATATATATATATATATATATATATATATATATATATATGAAGAAAATATACGGATAAAAAAAATAAACAAAATCCTAATATGCAATTATATTTGTTTTAATGTTAATATAATATCAACGTCGGACGTTTCGGCCTAGTAGACCATCTTCAGGACATTAACATTAAAACAGCATAATTGCATATTTTTTTTGTTGTTTTTTTCCGCATATTTTTCATCATACTGTCGGATCTATATCCATATATTTGCTTATATATATATATATATATATATATATATATATATATATATATATATATATATATATATACTGTTTATGCGTTTCTATGGATACATTTATTTGAGTAAATGCTTGTTTTTAATTAAACAGTATTACATTTACCGGCCTGAATGTTCGAGAAATTTCGTAGAAAATATGCGTCCTCCGACAGGAATCAAACCTGTATCCTATACGGAACCGTCATTTAGATTGATGTGCAATGACCGTTCAACCACAGAGGAAGCTCAAAATACTGCTTTTTAAACACAAGCCATAACCGAATTTTCTCGATCTATGATATCTGCTCCGAAACTGAAGCCGAACGTAAACCGCTTTTTCCTCGCCTTTTGTCTCTAAGAAATTCTGCTTTTGGAAGAAGTATATTTTGTGTTTGAAATGAATATTTTTCCTTTCAATAAATTAAAGCCTAATTACTCGAAACGCAAATACGCCCGTGTTCACGCACGTGTCTATTATTGATAGAATTAAAAAAAAAAAAAAAATTGTCAAAAATATACAGCTGTCTAAATTATCAACCCACTGTAGGCTACACTTACACTTACGGTGTACCTGAAAATCTGTTCGGAAACTAGTCTACAAAGCAGCTTATCATTTCATTATGAGTATTTACGAAGTTTACCATAGTCTGACACAATACTAAATAGCATAACATACACTGTTCAACACAGTTGCATCAGTCTGTGAGATCCGCTTTTTAGGTATATATTTTTCAATCATTTCACACCAATCAAGGCGATAATGACACTAAGACGCAAGGGGGTTACTGGAGGTAAAAGGAAATGGAATGACTTTAGGTGAAGGAACCAAAAACCTAGTCCTAAACACGAAATCATACTTATTATAAAACGCAGATTGTGTGTGTGTGTCTGTACGTTTATATATTGGATCGGATTTCCTACATTTTTCAACCGATTTCAACAAAACATCACAGGACTACGTAAAATTACCTTGCGGTGGTTCTGACATTGGAAAAACACAATTGTTTTTGTCAATTTGAAAACACGATTAAGAGGCATCACGAGAATGAAAGGGGGACAACTCATATCGAGTTATACTTATTATAAAACCCAGGTTGTGTGTGTGTGTGTATGTGTGTGTGTGTGTGCGTGTGTGTGTGTTCGTTTATATATGGGATCGGATTTCCTACATTTTTCAACCGATTTCAACAAAACTTCACTTTTTTTTGCCAGGTAGTGTTTCTTATTGTCTTGCACTCTTTTTTTCTTTATTTTTAAATTCAGAATGCTTTAAAAATTCCATTTTCAAGACAATTGTTTATAATAAAATTCTATTCATAACGATTGAAAACAATGTGTTTGTTTGAGTTTGGATATGACCAATTCGTAAAAAAAAAAAAAAAAACTAATTAAGACCTGCGTGTCCGTCAACCTTAAACAATAATCTTTGTCAATTTTATTTTTCAGTCTTTATGATGCTCGATACTTGATCTATCTCTTACTGTTACATCCCCGGGCAACGCCGGGCTCTACTGCTAGTAAGGGATAAACATGTTCAAAAGAGCGGGGAGCACTGTTAACCGGACAATAGGCGAACCTATCTATTCCTATTGAGGAAACAAATAAAATAAAATTTCAGAGATTTAGGCGGAGATGTTAGAAGCATACAGTTGGAGTAGACTTTAAAAGTAATCGTAAATAGGAAATAAAGGATTTAACGATTACAGTTAACTCTGCTTGTCGACTCTCTGCCTCCGGGCGGAGAGGAACCCAGACGACGCTATGCCGAAAAGCAGAGTCTCGTCTGGGGAGATAGACTACCAGGCCCCGTGTATACGGGATCTACAGGCAATTTTTGCTCGGGCCTACGCGCTCCGAACGCCCCACGTAAAAAAAAAAAATACAGCCTTGTGCTGCATCCCGCCTTGTAGGGAGGTCTCGGGTAAATGATGGATAAATCACTACTAATGTTCAAAAAACTAGGGGGGGATTGTGACGTGGGCGATAGGCGAAGCTCTGGGGTGTTAATCTGGCACAAAGCGGCCAGTGAGGATCGAACTCGCTAAAGTAGAAATAGTAATATGTTATTAATTTGCTAACTGTCGCGCTGTATAGAAGGAGTCTCTTTTTTTTTAGCAGGTGGCTATGGGAGACGGTTTCTAATCGTCTGTTACCGAGACACACGTGCGCAGCCATCGTTTTATTTGCGCTTAAGTAAAATCCACTTTAATTTATTGAAAGGAAAATAAAGAAAAATAGACAAAAAAAAAAAAAAATGAAGCCTTTCATTTTAAAACAATAAAAAAAGAAGACAAGTCAAAGGAAAATACAGAGACAAAAAAGGCAAAAGAATCTTGCTTAAGGTCATAGCAGTATAATATATGATCTAACACACTCATCTGCTAAGGTGGCTAGCCAATCCCTGTTGTAAGCACCTGCTCAGGAATATTTGTGTAGACATTAGTTATAGTTATAAGACTGCAGAGAGACTGTCAATGAAGATGGGGGCTGGTTTTAATAAATTACCACTTTCAGTTTTCCTAAGCGAAAAATAAACAAATATTTAGCAAAATTTTTCTATGTTTTTCTTCATTATTCGAACTATTGTCCTCATCTTTGTCGCCATTTTTATCACAGCGTTTAAGCCGTTGTACGCTCCGGCCTTCTTCAGGTGGTTGGAAATTCGAACTGAACCCTTTATTTCGCTCACTGGGGTAGACTGTTCTAGTTCCGCCTGCCATGTTTGATGGATGTCAGTTATCAGTTATCTCCTGCTAATTCCCCTCTGAAAGTTCTCCACTGCCTTAACAGGGTATTGAACTCACACTCTTTGGGTCCTGTCACTGGATCTAACCAACGCCTTTATCCACTGTGTCCTTGAGGACACCACCAACCACCTGAAGAAGGCCGGAGCGTACAACGGCCGAAACGTTGTAATGAATATGGCGACAAAGATGAGGAAAATAGTCCGAATAATGTAAATAATGTACATAATACCTCATCTCAGAAATATAGACAGTTTTTCTTCATATTCTATTATTTTCTAAAGTACTTGGTGTGACCGCTTGTAACCGACTATACTTGTCTGCTATGTTGGCTACCTAATCCCCGTTGCAGACGCCTGCTAAGGCCGATTTGTGTTTGTTCAATAGTTACAGAGCGAACCTGTGGTTTATATTGCAACTATGCTGAGCAGACCTTAGTTACAGTTTCTAGAAAAGAGAGCATATTCTGGCGTGATCAGCAGTTTGAACAAGACCAACATCTTAAAACCTCGGTCAAGATGACTTGCAACTTCGTGCTAGCACAGCCTTCCGTCTACCTAATTTCGCTCAAAAGTCTTGGATCAAAGGGTGGCATAGTTTTCAGAGATCTAAAAAATGCCGCACGCTTTGATTATCCCCGCCTTAGGCTGATAACGTCAAGACGTCAGCAACGACCTTACGGTTGGGAAGCTAGCCTTAGCATAATGTGTCCGTAAAGCAGTATAACGGACCGTAAGGATCGAACTCGCTTCACGCTGGGACTTTTCTTTTGAATCATGCTTGTTAACCACCGCTCATTATCAGCTCAAGTAGAAAGGCGTGAACGTCAATTTAGCCTCTCTGCTATTCATGCACAAGGCATCAGAGAGTAAAGGCGAGGTCAGGTCGGCATCTATCTTCAGGCCAGGGTAAATTTGGTCATACGCACACTGAAGATGGGAAATGAAGGCGTCCATTTCAAATTGGACATGAAATGTGTGTTTAAAAGCTAAATACTTACTGCCTCAATTTTTGCTTGTGGAACTCTTTTCCGGCTTGTGGGTTTCCTGTTAACTTTGATTTTCAAAAATTTAAATGCAATGCCAATCGTTATCTACTGTCTTCCTGATTACTCTTCTATTGTTCTCGCTCAATTTTCGCTTGTGGAACTCTCTTCTGGCTTCTTGCTTTCCAGTCAACTTTGATCTTCAAAAATTTAAATGTAATGCCAATCGTTATCTACTGTCTTCCTGATTACTCTTCTATTGTTCTCGTTCAATTTTCGCTTGTGGAACTCTCTTCCGGCTTCTTGCTTTCCACTCAACTTTCATCTTCAAAAATTTAAATGCAATGTCAATCGTTATCTACTGTCTTCCTGATTACTCTTCTATTGTTCTCACTCAATTTTTCCTTGGGGAACTCTCTTCCGTCTTCTTGCTTTAAAACACTCTACGAAAAACATAGCTAATATTGTGTAAGGTATCAAATATCCAAGGCAGAATTAAATGTAATAAATAAATTCAATTTTATGTACCAAAATAACTCCTAATTTGTCTAATATAACAATTTCTAATGGTCGTTCTAGCAAAAACATAGAATTATGCCAATAATGTTTATAAAACTTATTGTATTAAACAGTAATGCCAATTATAATATAAGCTGTTTCCTTATAAGAAAACATTCGGAATTCACTAAGCATCCAGTCCTGCTCTCTGTTGAAATCTATAAAAGATTTTACTTGGAACATTTTTTTCGGGAAAATCATTTTCTCAAGACCAGTTGCTGTTATCGCTTTTTCCAGAATTGGTGGCAGTTTCCCTTCGAACTTTTTATTTGAAGTCGTGAAGTGAAACGTCAATATCTTGATTATGTCATTGTTTTTTTTTTCTCGAATTTACATTTGCTATCGATTTTAGTTGTTTCTGCTGTTGAAAGTCTTTTTGGTTTTTTCGTTTCTGTCATTTGGTACAGTATTTTGTTTGGGATTCTGTAGTGCCATTCCCCAAGCGTTGAAGAACGATGGTCCTACCCAAGACCTACCTGTTTCATTCGATCAAAGCCATTTTTAATCATTAATCTTAGAGACTTCTTATACAGGAGTAACAGTTAAGATATTTTTGGCGCCAGGCGTGACATCCATCTGAATGTCTAGAGCTAACGAGACTATTTAAGAACATTACTCAAGCTTTTAGCTTTCAGGTTAATGTTTTTCATTTATTTGGTATATTCCGTAATTGTTTTTATTTAAATGATGGTTGTGGCGAAGTTGAGACCCTTATTCAATACTGTCAACTCAGAGGCACTCAGCTGATATTGGCTGATGTTGACTACTGCTTTCACTGGTGGGTGATAGACCTTGTGCGTCACCTTCTGATCTTTCAATCTATTTTTGTACTTGGCGAGCCTTGACTGCATCAAATTCATGTCTGAAGGTTTTATCCAGGTCATTTTGGATCCTTCTCTGGTTTTCGTCATTAGTAATTCTGTTGAAGAAATCCTCGAGCGTCTGGGAGACATGAGTTTGTAGTCGATGTTTTATCCAACAATTGTACTGGATTCTCTCTCGGACAATCTACCCCAGTGAGCGAAATAAAGGGATAAGTTCGACATTCCAACCACCTGAAGAAGGCCGGAGCGTACAACGGCCGAAACGTTGTAATAAATATGGCGACAAAGATGAGGACAATAGTCCGAATAATGTATATAATGTACATAATACCTCATCTCAGAAATGTAGACAGATACTGAATTTTTTGTATATTTTCGCTTCTTTTACTAAGCTAAACAATCTGACCAAAATTTGGACTGAACGGCGAATTATTTGTACGTATATCTCGTTCAAATAGCAGAAATAAATACAAACAACACAACGTGAGGTAACAGATAAAGATAATTATAGGCCCACTTTACGGCCTTGTGCCAGACTAAGGTAAACTTAGTAAATAATAAAAAATAAATAAATAAAAGCAAGTGCCTATATCTTTCGCGGTTATAATAAACTGATTCTTTGGTCATGCCTTCCAGAAAATACAGTCCTCTCCCCACTTAGTCGTATCAAGCATTTCTCTTTCTATCAGTCTCCGATCTTTCTAAATGGAATTGAAACCCCCCCAAAAAAAAAATGATATAAAGACAAAAATAAATAAAACCCAAATAAAAACTGAATGAAACTGAAGTTAAAAAATGTAAAATAAATAAATAAATAATGAAAAAAAAAAAAAAAATGAACGACAATTCCTTTATGGTGCTTGAAATTTGTCGACTTGCGAAGAAACGGTGCGCCAAATTAACACATCATGCCACGCGCATGCGCGAGTGTCGGCCATTTAAATGACTAATTAGTCGCGATAATGAATTCAGCATTTTTAATTAGATTTCAAAAGCGGTAAAAATATGGCCGACGCCCAGGCGTGAAAGAAGGGCTGATTGGTCAGATTACACATGTGACGTCATCGTTCGTTACACGTGTGCGCTGAAACACGTATGAATATTATATGAAGAGCAGAATATTCACATTGTGAAGGAGGACTGGCTTAGAATCGCTTCTCCATGAAGAAGACACGAAGAAAAGAAAAGATTTGATTACATCACGGGATAATTAATAATTACAAACTAAAACAACACAAAGACATTCGACAAAGTGTCATTCAAAATGGAGGACGCAATTAGATTGTTCGTAGAAATCCTGCCGCATTCTTGGAAACAAAATGAAAACCCGTTCGAATGAAACAAAAAATTAAATTTGTCACGAATTGTTTATTTAGCTTTAAATTCCATGTCCCTATAGAGAGTTACAGCCACTGAAGAAAGGAAAAATGTTATTAGAAATAAAGAAAAGACTTCGTCTATATTTCTGAGATGAGGTATTATGTACATTATTTACATTATTCGGACTATTGTCCTCATCTTTGTCGCCATTTTTTTCGCAACGTTTCGGCCGTTGTACGCTCCGGCCTCCTTCAGGTGGTTGGAATGTCGAACTGAATCCTTTATTTCGATCACTGGGGTAGACTGTTCTAGTTCCACGTGCCATGTTTAATGGATGTCAGTTATCAGTTATCTCCTGTTAATTACCCTCTGAAAGTTCTCCACTGCCTTAACCAGGTATTGAACTCACACTCTTTGGGTCCTGTCACTGGATCTAACCAATGCCTTTATCCCCTGTGCCATGTGTCCTTGTGCCATGAATTTCTGGGTATTATAAACCTAATGTCTTCAGCAATCATTTTTACCAGTGCTCATATTGCAATTTTGTTGTTATCATTGCTTATCAAACATGGCACATGGAACTAGAACAGTCTACCCCAGTGAGCGAAATAAAAGGTTCAGTTCGACATTCCAACCACCTGAAGAAGGCCGGAACGTACAACGGCCGAAACGTTGTGGTAAATATGGTGACAAAGATGAGGAGAATAGTCCGAATAATGTAAATAAAGAAAAGACTTCTGAATTGCTATGTGATATGCATTCTCTTTGATATGTCCCGGAAAGGGATACATTTGTTGGAAGTAGCAAAGTGGTTTTGGACTACTATAACCGGGTAGGACAATCTAGCATGTAACCGTAATGGACTGGTCCTCGTCGTAGTGGTAGGCAATAGGCGTAGTCCTGTACGTCCTCATCAGTCTGTATTTATGGCTGACACCAGCCAATCATATTACTGTGAGGGGGGACCCATGTGTATGCATATTCATTACATCACTCTTATATGTCAGTTAATGTTGGACTTTGGTATTTCTAAAATTCTGGTGACCCCCCACCGCCTTGAAATGTTTAATTCTTACATGTATGCTAATTATGTATGTATATGTACATAAAATATTTTTATGTATTGCATACTGTATATGCATCGTATATATTAACACACATTAACACTCAGATTCACTAGAAAACAATTCACTGTTAATAACTGATTCTTGAATTGCCCCCTTATTTTTTTTGGTACGAATGACCCACCAAAATATTACCTTGTCCGACCGGTGGGACATGGGCACAAGGTTGGGAATCATTGGTCTGGAGTCTTTCTCTGTATGACTACGCGAATTTCACTTCTTGTTCTCTTTTATGCTCACAGCCCACCACACGATAGCCATCTACCTTGAGTGGCTCTCCTAATTTTACTTATATATATATATTTAATGATTTTGTGCTACATTAATGGGTAAAAGTACTCAATATCAGAGATAGATCCACTTTTCACACGATCTATCTCTGATATTGATTACTTTTACCCATTAATGTAGTAGAAAATTATTAAATATATATATATATATATATATATATATATATGAAGAAAAATACAGAAAAAACAAACAAAAATTTTAACATGCAATTATGCTGTATTAATGTTAATATAAAGACGACGTCGGACGTTTCGGTCTATTTAAGACCATCTTCAGGGACATTTTCATTTAAACATAATTAACATTAGAACATATAAAAATTTAACACAAAGACGATGGACATAAGAGCACAACTAATCCAAAATTTTATATGTTCTAATGTTAATTATGTTTAAATGAAAATGTCCTGAAGATGGTTTAAATAGACCGAAACGTCTGACGTTGACTTATATAACATTAATACAGCGTTGCATATTAAGATTTTGTTTGTTTTTTTTATTTTTTTACTATCGGATCTATATATATATATTTGCTTACATATATATATATATATATATATATATATATATATATATATATATATATATATATATATATATGGATAAATATATATATATATATATATAAAAAATATATATATATAAAAAAAAAAATATATATATACAATTATGCTGTTTAATGTTAATATGTCAACGTATGGACGTTTCGGTCTAATAAACCATCTTCAGGACATATTCATAAATTATAACATTATCAATACAACATGACAATGTTTTAAACGGAACGCTGATCTTATAAAACTTTCAGTTATTCTGTTTGGATAAGTCTTTTTCTTATGTACATCGTCTTTGTCATGTTCTATTGATAATGTTATAATTTATGAATATGTCCTGAAGATGGTTTATTAGACCGAAAACTTTCCGACGTTGACATATTAACATTTGCATAATTGTATTAAGGATTTTGTTTGTTTTTTCCGTATATATTTTCTTCATATCTATCTATCTATCTATCTATCTATATATATATATATATATATATATATATATATATATATATATATATATATAAGTAAAATTAACGTCTAGAGTGAGTCGACGGTCTGTTTCATAGTCGAATGCTATCATAGCCTGACGATTGCGTTCAAGCATAAACAGACTGTCCCCTTCACTGTTGATCTCAGTGTCCACTTTTATATCTTGAGCAATTTATCCATAAGTGTAGCTTACCATAAGACTATATTCGTATCATACACATACGCACACATATATATACAAGGTGTCCATAAAGTTCGTGTGCACTTTAAAAATTATAACTTTATTTGTATTTGCGATAGAAATAATTTGTAAAAAGGATTAGAAAGAAGTAAATCTATATTTTTTAAGGTTTTATTGAAATTTTATTTAAGTTTCCACATGTTCTCCATTATTAACAATACAAAGGGTAATACGATTTTGCAGTTCACGGAAAACATTTGCCAACTGATTTA
This sequence comes from Acanthosepion pharaonis, assembly GCA_903632075.3. Classification (NCBI taxonomy): domain Eukaryota; kingdom Metazoa; phylum Mollusca; class Cephalopoda; order Sepiida; family Sepiidae; genus Acanthosepion; species Acanthosepion pharaonis. The sequence continues at coordinate 167,636 of CAHIKZ030004486.1, forward strand.
CAGTAATGCCTGAAATCACATTAGTTATTTTAGCTATACTTAAAACTAAGTACATTAAACTTTATAACATTTTTTTACAGATTATTTCCATCGCAAATACATATAAAGTTATAATTTTTTAAATTGCACACAAACTTTATGAACACCCTTTATATATAAAAATTTACTTTATTTTAAAAAGGACAAATTTACTTTATTTAAAAAAAAAAAACCTCTCGATTGTACAAGCCGATAGATTTAATTTATGCTTTTTAAAAAACAAATCTGACTAACACAAAAGCTTAGATTAGTGTATATATATATATATATATATATATATATATATATATATATATATATATATATGTGTGTGTGTGTGTGTGTGTGTGTGTGTGTGTGTGTGTGTGTGTGTGAAAAGTGTATATAAATATAAATAAATAAAAGTATGTATAATTATTTATATATTATATACATGGTACTTGTTAGAAAGCGCTCAATATCAGAGATAGAGCTAACATATTTGGTTGGATTAACCAACCAAATATATATATATATATATATATATATATATATATATATATATATATATATATATATTTATATACACTAATCTAAGCTTTTGTAGTAGTCAGATTTGTTTTTTAAAAAGCATAAATTAAATCTATCGGCTTGTACAATCGAGAGGTATTTTTTTTAAATAAAGTAAATTTGTCCTCCGAACTGGATCCTGCCATGCGTCCCCCTTTGCAGGAGAAACCGTCATCGGGTTTGGTGTGCTTCAGACAAACACGGCAACAGAGTGCTTTACCGGCAAGCAAGATTCAATGACCATTTCGAAGAATGTATTTCCCCTTTTTTCAGATTACGGAAGCCCATAGCTTCTCTTATTTTGTATCCGAAACGCAAACAAAACAATTTGCTAAAGAACTAACGAATTCCTTATCCGACATTATTTACCATTACTGTACACTGTATTTTGTGGATACCCATGTTCGTGTAAATGCTCTGATTTTGAATCATATACTTTAAGTCGATTCTGCGGGTCGATAGACGTAATGACTATATGCAAAATAACATTTATTTTGTAGTTCGTATCCGGAACATTCATCGTAAACATTTTGGTCGTAGGAAAACTTGTCTCAGGGATTTTCACCGTAGGAAACTTTGCCGTATAGGATTTTTGCCGTAAGACAATTTCGCCGCATTTTTTTTCGATATCCTTATCTTGAACGTCGCTTTTGGAGTAAAGATCAATTTAATATGCCAGCTACCTTGTTATCAAGTATATATGGATGTCTTTTTTACGGAAAAGAATTTAAAAGGTAAACGTTTATTTAACAAACGTTGTTTGCGTATTCAAGTAGTAAGTTTCGTTGAAATAATATATTGCTTGCGTGAGAATTATTAACAGATTGATATTATGTTAACAGAAAGTTTAACGTTAAGTCCGAAATATGAAATTGCGTGTCGTAGTTAAATTTTTTACGCTCCTCACTGACGAGGTTGAATGATATAGGATTTTGATCCCATAACTTCGCTTATTAAAATGTTTAAATCGAAATAACAATAGTGTGAGCCAGATAGACTTAATAACAAGGTCAGTCAGCTATGTGCCATCCGTCATACCCGCATAGACGATCATGTATCTTTTGATACATGACTGACGAGGCAGATTTTTTCCCGGAGTAGGTTGCCACAGTAGGTTACCATTTCTTTCTGCGGTAGACCAGTTGTCATCCAAAGCTTTAGAACTCGGTCTGTCCTGCTATTTACACATAGCTGAGTCGGGAGGCGGGGAGAAGAAGAGGATTCATACCTTTCCCAAGGTATTAGCACGTAAGTGAATGTAATGGATTCGACTGGAATTCGAACTCTGCTCACCGATTCCACAATCCGAGCCGCTATCCATTACTCCACCGGAACTTCTCAGTCAGTTATATGCCATGCGTGATACACGCTTAGGCAATCATGTGTCTTTCGATACATGACTGACGAGGCAGATTCTTTTCCCGCAGAAGCTTGCCATTTTATTCGTCGATAGACCAGTTGTCATCCAAGGCTATAGAACCCGGTCTGTTCTGCTATTTACCCATAGCTTTGGGAGTGGGGAAAAGACGAGGATTCATACCTTTACCAAGGGTATTAGCAGGTAAGTGAATGTTATGGATTCGACTAGAATTCGAACTCTGCTCGCTGATTCCACAATCCGAGCCGCTATCCATTACTCCACCGGAACTTCTCAGCCAGTTATGTGCCATGCGTGATACACGCTTAGGCGATCATGTGTCTTTTGATAAATAACTGACGACATAGATTCTTGTCCCGCAATAGGTTGACATTTTTTCTGCATTAAACCAGTTGCCATCCAAGGCTATAGAACCCGGTCTGTTCTGCTATTTACCCATAGCTGGGGGGAGAAGAAGATTCATACCTTTGCCATAGTATGAGCACGTAAAGGAATGTAATGGATCTGAGTTGAATTCGAACTCAGTTGCGGCGAAATTACCTTACGACGAAAATCCTATACGGCAAAGAATTCTACGGCGAAAATCCCCGAGGCGAGTTTTCCTACGGCAAAAATGTTTACGGCGAATGTTCCTAGAACCTTTGTAATTTATCCTCATACACTTATTTTCTGTTTTTTCTCATCAATTGCCCACTGCGTAGCCATATGTATGACTTTTCTTTAAAGATAATAATAATAATAATAATAATAATAATTATTATTATTATTATTATTATTATAGTAACAAAAATTAATCGTGTAGACAGACAAATTATAGATTTATAAAGATTATCCTTTTCAAAATATCTTCTTTTTCTTTTTTTTAATTCCTTTGTCTTTCTCTCCGATTTCTCCAAAGGCTTTCCCATCTGGACACATTTCAAGCCATAAATTTTGCCTGGCCGACATCAAGTTGTTCAATGTGTTCCTCTTTTCCTTTTTTGGGTCTTCAATTCGATCAGTTCGCATCCGTCCTTATTTACAGCATGGAACTTATCGTTCGTCAGGGAAGCCAGAAATATGTCAGGGGCCTTGCTTGCTGCAATTCAAGTCGAGATTAAGGTAGAATACGAGAAAAAGCCACAGGGCTCCACCTTTTTTTTTTCTCACTCTCTCAAGAATGGTACCATGTCCGGTCGTTCCAGTAAATAAAAGAACGAATGACAATAGAGAGAATAAAATCTGACTCATCGTCCAATGGCCGCCAGTTGGTGCAGTTAACCTCTTCATACAAAAACACCGTTCCTCCTACAGAAAAATGTTTTCTGGTTTCCTTGCTCGATTCACGTATCTGAATTCATGGCGTACATGAATGTCGCCGAAATGATTATTTACTCATATGCAGATTGTAGAATGTATGACAATATGGATAACAGTGGAAGACATTGCCATCTTTTTCTGCATTTCTTTTCGCACACTTTCTTTCCTTCTTTTTCTTAATTGCTTATTTTCTGACTTCTTCTCTATTTCTCTTGTTTCTTCATTTTTTCTTCCTATCTTTTTCTGATTAAAAGCTTCCTTACTTTCTTTCTTTCTTTTTTTTTCTTTCTTTCTTTCTTTCTTTCTTTCTTTCGTAATTGATTACCTTCTTCCTTATTTTCTGTTTCTATTCTTTCTTCTTCGTTTCTTTTTCTCTTTCTCCCATCAAAACCATGCTTTCTTTCTTTCTTTCTTTCTTTCTTTCTTTCTTTCTTTCTTTCTTAATTGGTTATTTTCTTCTCTATTCACCGTTTTCATTCTTCCGTCGTTTTTCTTTGTTTATGTTTCTCTTTCTCTGATTAAAATATTTCTTTCTTTTCTCTTCCTTCTTCTCTGACTCCATTCTTTCTCCGATTTTTTATATGTTTCTTTTTCTCTCTTTTCCCCATCAAAACCTTTCTTTCTTTCTTTCATTTCTATCTTTCTTTTTTTCTCTTTTCCCCATCAAAATGTTTTTCCTCATTTTTCTTTATTCACACGCACACACACACACACACACACACACACACACACACACACACACACACGCATATATATATATATATACTCCAACAATCCACACTCTGCGGACTGCAAATCACTAGCAGAACTGAAATGTCATGCGACTCACACACAGGGTTTAATAAACAAAGATGTTGAACCTCATACGAAAACCGACGGGAGAGTCATATATATATATATATATATATATATATATATATATATATATATATATATATATATATAAAAAAAGAACAGTAAGATATATAATCCGGTGTTGTTATAGATATTTTTATTTTTACAAAATAGTGCTCAATGTAAATTTACAGAGCATAATATTATAAATTAATTGATTTAAAATATGTTTTTCCGCTACACAGTTCTAACCATGTTTTCAAAAATAAGCTAAAAGCCCCGAATTTAGTTTTGCAATTAAATTAAAAAGCATTAGTTCCATTTTATCCTCAAGCGAATTTTTCTCTTGAGGATGAAATGAACTAATGCTTTTAATTTAATTGCAAAATTAAATTCGGGTTTTTTCTTTATTTTTGAAACATATTAAACTGTGTATGAAAAAACCATATTTTAAATCAATTAATTAATATATATATATATATATATATATATATATATATATATATATATATATTTATGCATATGATCCCGATAAAGTTACATCAAACATTAGCCGCAGTGAAAAACGTAGTTCGCCTCGATATGAAAAACGGTGTATTGCATATATATATATATATATATATATATATATAGATAGATAGATAGATAGATAGATAGATATTGCGTAAATGTTGCAGCAGTTTTTTCTTTCTTTGTTTCATTTCTGTCTTTGCTTTTTTCTCTTTTTCACATCAAAATATTTCTTTCTCATTTTTCTTTATTAACACACACACACACACACATATATACATATACATATACATATATATATATATATATATATGTAAATAAATGTAAATTTGGATATATAATGTTTTCGTATCCGACAAAATGAGTTGCGTGTATAAGTATTTGTGTATGTTTAAAAAAATAAATATATATATATCTAATTTAATTAATTCTTAAGATACGTTTGCCTCCCCATCCTCCCTTTACAATTACGTTACATTTGCTTTTCTTCTTCTTTTCTGTAGACATTTACTATACATTTGAATTCCCGTTCCTTTCATTTTTTTTTCTTCCTTCTTTTTTCTTCTTCTTTATTCTCCAGACCCATTTCCTTTCTATTACACACAACGTCATGTTTTTCGACCGTCATATGACTCTTTATTTATTTTTGAAAAATAAAAATGTAACGTTCTTAGTGGTTTTTTTTTAAAAAAATAAAGCGTTATCGCGGTCATTTGAAAAATATTGCCTGATGAGACAGTAAGGTTGAAACCAAGGTCGCGTATTCAGCTGACCTCCTGATTTTTAAAGTTAAAATCTCTACATGCTATTTTTACTTTTATTTATTTTTTCACACGTGTATTTTATCACTTTTTAATACTACTGTTTCCTGAACTGATTCAACTCTGATCATTAAACTCCGATATATATATATATATATATATATATATATATATAATTTTTAAATTACAATTTATAATCCCGACAGAGTTATAAATTATTGATAATTGCAAAAAACGTTCATGAAACATTTACGATTAGGCTTCATCAAATCGAACAACAAAAACTTGCATGTGTAGGTATTTGTTTATGTTTAAAATAATGAAATCTTATATTTTGCCAGCTTGGGAAGAATATAAAATTTCATTATTTTAAAATTCCAAAATATTCACGATTTTCGACTTCGATCTGATGAAGAAAATATCATGAAAGTTTTTTCAATAGTCAATTATATATATACGCAAGGAAATATACATATATACACGCATGCTGACAGGAACACGCCAAAATAGAAACAGATTTCGACTTCGATCTTAATTGATGAAGAACTCTTCATTGACAATTTAGAAAAAAGAAAATTCGGATTGAAACAGAATGTTATACGAGAATTTCATTGAACAAAGAAAAAATTAATTATTTTTAATTTTTTTCCAATAGTCAATTATATATATATATATATATATATATATTTATATTCGTTTGAACCATATATTTCAGTATATATATATATATCAGTTTTGCATATGACGCTGGATTCCATGCTCTGGCAATCATCAGAAATCTTTAATGCAGTTTGTCTGATAATCGCAACAGTTATTAATATTTTATTGAATATGTTAGCTATATCACTGATATTGAGCACTTTCCAATAGGTACTGCGCATATATATATATATATATATATATATATATATATATATATATATATATATATATATATATATATAAAGCTGTCAGTCGTTGCATTTAAACGTAAAAGGAGAAAATCAGTAATGGATAGCTACAAATATTTTTTGCCTTACCAGTTGCACCCCTGATGATGATGGTGATGATCTCAGAAAGAGATGGAAAGTACTTGGGAAATAAAAGTGATTTTTACTGTTACAGTGCATTTCTTGCCTCATCTGATTGCAATACACGGAAAAATATTCGTGAATATGAAATGATTATACTAAAAATAAGCATACATAATGTTTGTAATTTATTTAATCTGACATATGTAAAAGTAAAGTGTTTTTCTTGCTTTTTTTTTCAATTATAATATACAGAAAAATATTCGTGGATATGAAAAGATTATAATAAAAATAAGCAGATATAGTGTTTGTAATTGATTCAATGAGAAATGTCTAAAAGAGAATTTGCTGCCTAAATACACTAATATATATATATATATATATATATATATATATATATAAAGATGAAGACGATAAGAAAAAAATATTAGGGAATTTAAAGACAAAAAATTTAATACCAAAATAATACTTTTCAAAAACTTGAAGGACGAATTTAATCTATAACCTGTAATAAATACCACAAAGGACACATAGGGGAGACCTCGAGAAATTTATATGAATAAAATGGAATCTTTTTCAAAACAACATACTCAACGCATTAGTTGCTCAGCATAACGTGTCTGATCGTAATTCCCTTTTAAAAACGTTACTTTAATTAAAAGAGAAAGCAATTTACTAAGACGAAAGCGTATTGAAAATGATTTAATCGCTAAATTATTCGCAATAAATTTTCATCCAGGTTCTTACAGGGTGTCACCATTCTCAGCAAATCCTCTACTATCGTAATGTAGGATCACAAAAGTGATCAAAAAATAAACGAAAAAAAAAACTAAATGACATTGAATAAAATATATATCCAAACACATATTTAATACGAAAGAAAATAATAATTAGCTAAAACTTGAAGGAGAAATTTACTTTATTATCAGTAATTATTGCCACAAGTAATACATAGGAGAAACATCAGCGAATTTGAATAAAACACAAAAACACTCAATGCATTAATTGCTCACCGAAATGAGTCTGAACATAATTTAGATTTTAAAAAATGCTTCTTTAATTAAGAGAGAAAATAATTTACTAAGACGAAAGTGTATAGAAAGTGCTTTAATCGCTAGATCATACACAGTAAATTTGCGCCGAGATTCTTACAACGTCTTACCTTTCTCGACAAATCTTCTGTTATCACAATACTTAATAACAAACGGGATGGAAACATAGACAAAAAGAAACTAAATGACATTGATTAGACTATATAATCAAACACGTATTAAAAAAAGAATTAAAAGTTTAAAATTCTCATTGATCCCCACCCCCGCTTCATGCGCATGTGTAGTTATGTATTTGTTTTTCATTGGTTAGGTTGATATCATGTGATTATGCCATGTGGCGATAGTGTGTGTGTATATCTGTGTGCGTATATGTATGTGTATGTGTGAGCGCGCTTCCAGATTCTAGTGTGTGTGAGTTCAATGCCTGAATTTGGCAGTAGGAAAGAGATGAGATGAAGATCAGAAGTGTTCCTGTATGTGTGTGTATCAAATTTCTATTTTTTCTTGCAGTAGTTGGTGGTGTCGGTAAGTATATTGACCATTGGTTAGATGTACGTTATTACTGCTAGGTTAAATTCTATAGGTGAGGAAAAGCCTCATGAATCGAGAAATTTGGAGGTATCTAGGTAGGCATGTGTGATATAATTCTATTACTGATATTATTATTATTATTATTATTATTATTATTATTATTATATGACATTTGAGTGTACCAGGAGATATTTAGTGAGATGGTGTGAAAGACGAAATTTATATCGATATGATAAAGGGTGTCTTGCGTATATATATATATATATATATATATATATATATTGAACAATAAAAATATTAAAAAATTAAAATCTTCAGACACACTGGGTTGTAGATTAATATTCTTTCGTTTTCTTTTATATTATTATTTCATTTAGATTCATCGACTAGTTTCGGCCAAAATGGCCATCATCAGAAGAAGAAATATTTCTGCTTACTGGTATGAAATGAATGTCTTGATGGAGAAAATGAACTTTTGTCTGTAGTTTTCATTTGTTTTTTATCTTTTTAACATGAATCTTTTAACATTCATTGTGTTGGTCAAACAGTCTCTTTTAAGTTGTTATTTGAGATAATATATATATATATATATATATATATATATATATATATATATATATATATATATATATATATATTATATATAAATGTTGACAGCATGTTTTCATTAAGACATGTCTCCTTAAATAATTTAGAAAGTTTTGTCTACTTATTTTTAATAGGATCCTTTCGTAATTACGGACAAGTTTCTTAGTGTTCTTATTAAAGGAAGAAAAAAAAATTGCCATGTTATTCTAGGTACTTTCGACATTAGCAAAATGTCGTTATCAGGGTCTTGTTTCTCTCAGACAAAAAAAATTGTTGTGTTCATGATAAAATTAAATTTTTACGTGTTAAGTTTGCACATGTGTCTACATGATAAAAGTTGAAAATTGTACTAAGTGTTTTTCACTTCACGCGTAAAACTTTAATTTTCAGTTAAACAGAACAATTTTGTCTTAGATAAATGATGAACACAACAATTTTTTTTTGTCTGAGAAAAAACAAAACCTTGATGAAGACATTGTGCTAATGTGGAAAGTACTCGGAACAAAATCAATATTCATCCACACTGTAATTTTCATTTCACTTTAATAAGGGTATAAAGTAGGAAACTTGTCCCTAATTACGAGAGGATCCTATTAAAAATAAGTAGACAAAACTTGTCTAAATTATTTAATGAACACTCATATATATACATATATATATATATATATATATATATATATATATATATATATATATATATATATATATATATATATATGAATATTAATTAGCGCACAGTGATTAGTGGCGGTGATTAAAAAAGTGCAAAATGGAAAGAGCTAACACAGAACTAAAATTTGTTCTAAAATGAATATACAATTTTTCTCCGATGCAACTCTGAGTTCCATGCATGTAGCAATCATGAGGTACACCATAAAAAAATATATATATATATATATATATATATATATATATATATATATAATGATAATTAACACGCAACCACCCCTTCTTTGGATGAATGGATTTTTCTGTATCCTTGGAAACGTGAATTATGAATTTTGGCAGAGCCTTTAAAACCCAGTAATTTTAAAAATTCGCTTGAGGATGAAATGGAACTAATGTCTTTAATTTAATTACAAAATTAAATTCGAAGCTTTTAGCTTCCATTTTTGAAACATGGTTAGAACTCTGTAGCGAAAAAAAACATATTTTAAATCAGTTAATTTATAATATTAATGCTCTGTAAATTTACATTGAGCACTATTTTGTAAAAATAAAAATATCTATAAGAACACCGGATTATATATCTTACTCTTCTTTCTTTTATATATATATATATATATATATATATATATATATATATATTGTTGTCTTTCTTTTTATATATATTCTGCCATCGTCAGACGACCGGAAAGCTGCTGACCTGACGATCCAAGAAGATAGAATCCAGGTAGAACTCAATTTCCAAGAGAGTAAGAATATAATATAAAAGGCTCGAACACTAATATTCCATGGTTATAATTTATTATATTGGAATCATAATCACGATCAAAATCATCAGACCTACAAATTCAAAAAGAAATCGGAATATATATATATATATATATATATATATATATATATATATATATATATATGTCCACACACACACACACATCTATATATATATATATGATTTTTCGTGGTTACTTCTTGGTCTAATTTGGCTGCTAGTTTTTCCGCAACGTAGGTTTCATGAAACGAGTGTTCTTTGTTTTTTAGAATACACCAACTTCTTGCATTTTCTATTGAGAGTTAGACCCCCTCCCCCAGACAAGTGGCAATCTTCAGGGTAAATGATTGCAGACAATTCTAATTTTCTACCTGTTATAATCTGGTCTAAACAGACTCATGTCGACTTTTTTGATTATGTTGAGAGATAGACCTTCCAGACAAGGGGTAATCTTTAGGATAAATTATTTCAGACAATTTTCTACCTGTTATAATCTGGTCTAAACAGACTCATGTCGACGATGTTGAAAAACCAGATTTATGTCTACCGTTATAATTCTAGTATAAACTGTATTTCTGTCTACCATTTTGAGACTAGTGTAAAATTGACCTTTGTCTACCTTTTTGTCTCCAATGTAAACCGTACCTTTGTCTATGTTTTTGTCTCCACTCTAAACCGTACCACTGTTTATCTTTGTCAATCATTTGTAAAAACAGAGCTATGTCTGTTTTTCCAGTCTAACTTAAAACAAAACCTGTCATTAAGCCATGATTTGTGACCTACCAGAATCGTACTTGTCATGAAGGTCCTTTTATTAACACATATACTTACAATTATTATAATAGTTTTATTTGTATGGAAAACTAGCAGCATGGCCCAGCGTTGCCCGTGCTTGATTCAAAAATCGTACGACTCATACAGCAATCGCTATCACTTGACTTAAAATATTTTTGCCCTTCCTTGCCTTTAAAGGAGTGCCCTTTGCCGTGCTGATGTTGTTACATGCCTTACTTCTTGTCTATCTCACACTGCGAATTTTTTCTAAGCTCTATACTAAACATTAAATCTGTTACAAAAAAAGAACTAAACAAAATGAACACAAAACGATCAGCTTTAAAAAAGGACTCGTAACTGGAAAAACCGAATGAAAAAAGAATGTTAACAACAAATACTTTTTCACACCCAACCCAGTTGTGCGGAATCAGAATCACCGTTGAGTTTAAGCAAGCGAATGAGCCAATTGGAGTAAAGTGCCATGCAGATTTAAATTTTTCCCACTTGTGACGAATGCAGCTATCGATTTTTTTTTGCATGCTAGCATGCTAGTTAAAATTCGTGTCAGTCAGCTGTTGGCTCTCACGCTGGCCAATAGAATCTTCCTGCCTATTTGTGGCAGCCAGCTATAGGATCTCACTCTGGCCAGTAGAAAATGGCCGCAAACTACATGAAAACTGCCGTAGAAGCATGAAAAAATCGATTATTTCCACTATCGATGGGAATTGGGAAATGCAATGTCGGTCTTGGCCTTTCCACTAACTTGGAGCAAGTGCATGTAAATTTTGGTGTAAATCCGTCAAAAATTGCGGCCGTGCATTCGTTACACACACACACACACACACACACACACACATCCTGCCTTTTATAGATAGAGATATATCATAGATTTGGAAAACAGGGATAACGAATAATGATTTCCTTATAGATGGTTCGCGTTTTAATAATTCAATAAATGTTTATAAACAAAAAATTGTTTTGATATTTATTTCTTGATAAATTGATAGATTTTGCATTGCATTCTTAATAAAATTGTATTCGGATTTGGGATGTTGAAAATATAAAATTATGCTTGTAAATAAACGATCTAATGAATAAATAGTATTTAGTATTATTTTTGTAAATTCTAAAGTACAAAAAGATGTATAAATTCACTTTCAGGTTTTATTATATAGTGGGTCCTTGACCTAAGTCGGAGATCCGTTCCTACGGCGCGACGTAACCTGATTTTCAACGTAAGTGGAACTCATTTACATAAGCATCGATGAGTCTGTCTTACCCTTGGGAGCCATAATAAAGGACAAAACTGTTCCCCCCAAAATGATACAAATGAAAGATAAGCAAATGTAGTATAATCCTATATGGCGTCCAGTCGGTGACGAAACAACGCCGTCTTCTTCATATAGCGCCGCGTGATGGCGTATTATATTTTGGCGATGGCGCCGTAGCGATGAAACGACGTACGTCGGGTCTGACGTAACCCGAGGACCTTATGAAGGTAGTTAAAATACAAGCGGTGTCATGGGAAAAACCGTTCTTTGGATACTCTGTTTTTCTTTTTGGGTTTTTTTTCGGACACAAAGGTTGCATATTTGTCGAATATTTAACTTTTTATGACTTAACAATAATCCGGCTATAGTGAAAAAAACAATTTTATTTATTTAAATAGGTTTATTTTCAGATTATTGGCAAAACATAGCAAGATAGACTTTTCCCAAATTCATATGTATAGTGTGTAGCGGAAATACATCCCAGACAAAAGTAATTTCACGAGCAATACACAGATGAGGGTTTAAAATGTGAGAGAGTGGGAGATACTTCTGGGGTGTCTTTCTGCCGTACCATGTATTTCATCTAATTTTAATAGTTTATGTTTATTCTTTTAGGTGCATGATTGATAATGGCTCTCCGCAACGTTTTATATTTTATAACCCTTAGAAACGTTTGTAACATTGGCAAGCCTCCCTGCCATCATTAATTCGTCCATTCACATCAGCCCGTTGGTTAGGGTTAGGTGAGCCACTGTCTTTTCTTGTTCCTTTTGCCTGCGATATGCACTGTGAGTGTCAAATTCTCCGAGCCTTCTTTCTTCATTATGTGTCCAATGAATTTAATGCGACTCGTTAAGATTTCTCGTTGCTTACCCGTTCCTTTCATGGATTTCTCTGTAGATACACATTTCTGTTGCCTCCAGTTTTCTCTTCATCTCTCTTTTTTCTCTCTCTCCCTCTTTATATATATATATATATATATATATATATATATATATGTCATGAAATGGACAAAGTCCGACAATTATTTTAAGATATTTTTATAAAAATTCTATAAAAAAATGTATAAATATAAAATATATATATATATATATATATATATATATATATATATATATATATGTGTGTGTGTGTGTGTGTGTGTGTGTGAAAATTGTAAGGTTATTACTTATTCTTTTCTAAAATCTAAACACGCAGGCTTACACTCACTCACACAAAAACATTAATATATATATATATATATATATATATATATAAAAAATGTGTATATATATATATATATATATATATATATATATATATATATATATATATATATATATATATATATGTACACGCAGTATTTCTTGATATTTCTATTATTGTCATGTGTAAAGACACCGGATGTCTACTGCACACTTCCGTGCAACATCCGGACGGCAAACTTCCGGTTTAGAACCTTGAGAGTGTTAAAAGAAATAAATGGAGTTGGGGAGAACTTGACTTAATATGTTAGAGAGGATGTGAAAAACAAAGGAATAAACAGATTAGAAGAGATAGAGCATGACATGGTGAGAGGGAAAGAGAGAGAGTGAGCGATTAAACTGACAGGGAAAAGAAAGAGAATGAAAGAGAGAGCATAATCGACATAGAAAGAGAGTGGGAGAGAAAGACAAAGTGAGATGGATAGCAAGAAGAAGGAGAAGAACGGGAGAGCGAAAATGGATTAGGGAGTAAATTCGAGAAAGAAAGGAAGCAAGAGACAAATCGAGAAGAAGAAAACAGGAAAGAAGAAAGAAGAAGAAGAAGAAGAAGAGGAGAAAGAGAAGGAGGAGGAGGAGGCGGAAGAAGAAGAAGAAACGAAAGAAGAGGCGTGACAATAATAATAAAAAGAACAGACGAAGAAACAAAAAACATCAAGAATAATAAGACAACGAAGAGAAATATACGATGGAAGACGAGGGGGGGGCTTACAAGAAGACGAAGAAGAAGAAGAAGAAGAAGAAGAAGAAGAAGAAGAAGAAGAAGAAGAAGAAGAACAACAACAACAACAGCGAGAGAGCGAAAATGAATTAGGGATTTAAAATTGAGAAAGAAAACAAGAAGAAGAAGAAGAAGAAGAAGAAGAAGAAGAAGAAGAAGAAGGAGGAGGAGGAGGAGGAGGAGGAAGAAGAAGAAGAAACGAAAGAAGAGGCGTGACAATAATAATAAAATGAACAGACGAAGAAACAAAAAACATCAAGAATAATAACACAACAAGGAGAAATATACGATGGAAGACGAGGGTGGGGGGCTTACAAGAAGACGAAGAAGAAGAAGCAGCAGCAGAAGAAGAAGAAGAAGAACAACAACAACAACAACAGCGAGAGAGCGAAAATGAATTAGGGATTTTAAATTGAGAAAGAAAGAAGAAGAAGAAAGAAGAAGAAGAAGAAGAAGAAGAAGAAGAAGAAGAAGAAGAAGAAGAACGAGAGAGCGAAAAATTTAGCGAGTAAAATCGTGAAAGAAGGAAAGAAAGCAAAAAGAAGAAGAAGAAGAAGAAACAGTGATATAAACAGAAAGAGAGGGAGAGGATGAAAAAGAGGGACAACGGTGAAGTGAAAGTGAAATACATTGAGAAAGAAGAAACTTTAAAAAGAATAACAGAGAGAGAGAGAGAGAGAGAGAGAGAAGAGAGAGAGAGAGAGAGAGAGACTTTTGGAAAGAAGACGGGAAATAAGATAGAAAGTGAGAATGGGGAAGAGAAAAACAGAAGAATGCGAGAAGACATTGAATGTACAAATATGGACACTGGTGGTGCTTCAGATTTGGAGAGGGCCAGTTTGCGAAGGAAGCCACTACAATGGGGACGTCACTTGTCAGTCGGGCTTAACCAC
>CAHIKZ030004486.1:187500-232500 GCA_903632075.3 Acanthosepion pharaonis
AATTCCAATAAGATATCTTTAATCATTTCTAAAATACAACAGTTCAGAAGTAAATCTAGCAAATGGAAAATTTTGCTTTTATACGATTTGGACAATTCTGCTGTTACATCCGGTACACACACACACACACACACACACACACACACACACACACACACACACAGATACACACAGATACACACACACACAGACATATATATATATATATATATATATATATATATATATATATATATGCAGAACTAATTAGCAGATGTAGACATAATGTAAAATACCTCTTATGTCACCAGCCACAGGACTAGCGTGTTGGTGATTTTTTTTATTAAACCCTAACCCTGCAGTACAGAGGCGCGTGGGGGGGGTCATTACCTATTTACTCCTGTGTAGTTTTGGTACTCGAAGTGTCTTTCTATGAAATTATTTAAAAAAAAATATTATTATTATTATTATTATTATTATTATTATTATTATTATTATTATTATTATTCGTGCAAGAGCGACACGGGTTATATAAAGCTCACCCACCCTCTTACTCGAGCCGCCCTTTCACAGGATTTAACGTTGGTAATCGTTTTCTGCTCGGTCTACGCAGTCTAGGCTTCGAGCACTTTACTTTAGTGAGTAGCTAAGTTTACTTTCTGTTTTTTTTTCTTTTTTCAGTTTTTCAGTATTATTCGAGACTGTACCTGGATTAGAGTTTAAGTTTTGTCAAACTGTCCGTTGGTTCCACAAAAGGTTTTTTTCTTTTATATATATATATATATATATATATATATATATATATATGGTTGGACTGATGTGAGTTTGTGACCTTGGGTTTCACGCTCTTGCGATCGTCAGGCAAACTCTATCTCTGATATTGAGCGTTTTCTAATAAGTACCGCTTTCTAATATATAAATAATAATATATATAATATATTACACACACATATATATATATATATATTTATATACACACACTTTTCACACACTTTTCACACACACACACACACACACACACACACACACACACACACACACACACACACACATATATATATATATATATATATATACCGTACTGAGTATGACGATAAACTACATCCGCTTCCTGGGTAAGACGATAAACTACATCCGCGTCCTGGATAAGACGATAATCTACGTCCAACAGCAAGGCCTCTGATCAGAAGGTTTTGAAGAGCGAGGAACCACCTCTTAATTGCTGATGTTCCCAGGTCCACCTTAATCCGGGGTGGTAGCACCTGTTAGGGTCCCAGCTATGGGCAAATACTTTACCGTCCTGGGTATGACGATAAACTACATCCGCGTCCTGGGTGAGACGATAAACTACGTCCAACAGTAAGGCCTCTGATAATATGTTTTTTTAAAAAATAATGTTGCCAACTGTATGTTTTGAAAAAAATTATATTACCAGGTACACTTTTTTTTAAAAAAATAATATTAACAGCTATACATTTTTGAGGAAAAAAATATTAACAGAAATAGATTTTTGACAAAACAAAAATATTACCAGGAAAAAAAAGTTGTCGGCATTAAATGACCCCATGGAGATTGATATGCCGTTAAACAAACGAAACGAAACCTAACCATATATATATATATATATATATATATATATATATATATATATATATATGTGTGTGTGTGTGTGTGTGTGTGTGTGTGTGTGTGTGTGTGTGTGTGTAAAGTTGTGCACGGGCGATCTGTTGCTATACTTTTAGCGATAGGGTGTCCAATATGCCGATTTTCTCGTAAAATACAACGATGCAGTCATGTTGCACGGATCAGTGACGATAGAATACCTAAGGTTCACAGGTATAGCCAGCCTGACTGCGAACAAAGGAGTGTTTTACGGCCGAGGGTCAGGTACAAAAACAAGCTTAAGAGTAACCTCTAAGCCGTCGAGCAGTTGGTATGATGCTTGCGTTGTTTCGAAACAGTCCGGGTTCGATTCTTGGTTGTGGATGCGCACGGCTGATGAGTCTCAAAGAGGATGAAACGGCCGTCCAGTACATTCTATTGAGGATCCATCTAGACTCGATGAATTAAGATATATATGTATAAATGCTTCTTTTTCGTGCAGCCTCGCCCCCAATACCCGTTACACTTGACGTTATCGTAGATTATTTGCAAGTTTTATCTCGCCAAAGAATAACAAGATGTCGATAAAGGAAGTTAAACTGTCACATTGACGCCACATTGGTTCTTGATAATTACTGAAAAAAAAGTATATGAAGAATCGAACCTGTATCCTAAACTGGTATAGCACGTCAGGCTACATGACGGCCCCGTGTAAAAAAAAAAAGCTACAAATAATGGAAGCCTTATTAATAAAAACAAAAAAAGCAATACTCAGTAATATCAACTATGAACATGGACACAATATCTTGACCGTGTTTTGAAAATGAAAACATTATATAAATACATATGTACAACAATTTGATTTCTTGTTAATAGTTAATATATTTCAACCTTGAAAATGGCTAAATGTATAGCCGAAAGCGCTCGAAAAGAAATATCAACTGGGCAGTTTTTATATAATTTATCTAACGAAAAGAATAGAATTATAAGATCACATGGAAATTGTATAAAAGACTAAATCAAAGCACCTTGTATGTCATATTCAATGAAACGTATATATATATATATATATATATATATATATATATATATATATATATATACACACACTATGAAATGGACTAAGTCCAACAATTATTTTAATATATTTTCTGTTTATACGGTATTTTTATAGATATAAATAGTTAAGTAATATAAACATAATTAAAAAACTTTACCGGCCTGAACGTACGAGAAACCTCAAGAAAATAAGTCTCTACCGACAGGAATGGAAAGTCTAACCTACAGGGAACCCCCATATAGCCTGACGTGCTATACCATTTAGCTACAGAGGAAGCATCTGGGAAGCTTGTAGTTTAAAAACAGTAATTTAACCTTGCTAATCAGACGCTTCCTCTGTAGCTAAATGGTATAGCACGTCAGGCTATATGATGGTTCCTGTTGTGGTGTCCTCCCTCCAAAGAGTCTATGTTAGACTCTTCCACCTACTATAAGATTAGTAGGAAAGAAGGCTTCGGAGAAACAGTGAACAGTAAATAGATTGAGCGTTAGTTCATTTGATACACTCTCACTAGTCGTGTAATATTCTTCTGGTGTACTTACTGTCTAATATACGATATATCTACATGGTCTTTTTTATTACTTAACCATTTACTTGCTCACAATAGTCTGGTGTAGGATACAGGTTCAATCCCTGTCAGAGGACGCATATTTTAAACAGAGCATTTACTTAAATATTTGTATTTATAAAAATAACTTATAAAGAGAATATATAAATATTCCGAGAAGAAACTTCTAATAATTGTTTATAAATATATAATTTTCAATAAAAAACTACTGACAATGTACTGCGGTTAAGTTTTTTATTTAATTTTTCTTCTGTTCTTTTCATTTAGGGACATAAATTATGTATAAAATCTCCAGACATTCTGTATGTCCGAGTGCTTTTCCTCTATATGATATTTTTATTTTAGCTGAAAACAAAAACGAAATTGACTTTCAGTTAAAAGCAAAATATAATCATCCTTGACCGTGCGTGTGTGTGTGTGTGTGTGTGTGTGTGTGTGTGTGTGTGTGTGTGTCAATGGTCATCGAAACGTGGGTCGGCCTTTGCTTAGGTACAGGGACAAGCTGAAAAGTAACCTCTTAGACGCGAATATAGATCACACTACCTTTGAGAACATCGTAATTGATCGTAATGAATGGAAGACTACATGCTACAATGGCATAAGAGACAAGGCGGCATCAAACATTGTCAAGATTCGTCAAACTAGAGAAAGGAATAAAATGTCTGCTGGTGTTCCAGCCATATACTCCAAGAATCCACACTCTTGCACAATCACGACTCTTCCAAGCCAACGTACACAACAAATATATCAAGAAATTAAAGGAAAACAGTTGAATCCATCTTCACAAGAATTCAGACAATATTTCTACATATGAAATATTCTCTTCAAACATAAAAAGTAAAGGACGTAATTTTTCAGTTGACCCAATAAATATATATGAGCATTTCTAAATTCTTCTCGTAACTAACAAGATTTTGGCTTTTGTTTATAGATACTTTGTTCAAATAAATTCATTTCGTTTTTTTTGGCTTGAAAAGTCGACATTGGACGAAACGCGTCGGCTAAAACTACATACAATTTTCCTATTTTTTCCTTTATACATATTGTCTTTTTCTATGGATTAATTCTAAGAATTTTTACACACACACACACACACACACACATATATATATATATGTTTATATATATATAGTCATCCACAGACAGACTGTTTTGCTGTATTACAGCTCATCAGTAAGGCTAGACGTCCGGTTGCCTCTAGCTCGGGTCGAAACCCGGCTTCAGTCGGAGATTCTACCCCTAAGCGCATATATATATATATATATATATATATATATATATGTATAAAACCTGGCGTCAGTCGGAGAATCTACCCCTAAGATATCTACCCTGGATATATATATATATATATATATATATATATATATGACAAAACAGTTATAGTTTCTTCTCAGGCTATTTTTATATAAATTTGTAGATCAGCGCTCTCTCTCTCTCTCTCTCTCTCTCTTTCTTTCTCTCTCTTCCTCTCTTACACACAAACGCACACACACTGGTATATATATATATATATATATATATATATATATATATATATATATATATATATATGTTAATACTTATGCTTTTGAAGGCATGTTTGAATTATTTCTGATGTAAATTTTACCTTCTAACCCCCCAATTAAAAAAACTCATCAATAGAGACGGAAGTTCCTCCATGGCATAAAGCGTCCGAAATATGAAAACTTTTCCATATTTCTACTTTCGAACGAACGAAAAAAAAAACAGTTTTGAAAATAACGTTTTCCCTCGCAGAGAAACCAGAGACATCGTCCATTCAAGAAGAAGCCAAGGAAAGGAACGCTGAAGCAAACAACATATTATCGAAACCTTTCAGGATTTTTTTCCTTTCACCATGCTGAATGGCTTTTATTTATTTTCCCGCCTTTTCCTGTCTTTTCGTTTTTTTTATTCCTACCATTTTTTTCTCTGATTTTTTCTCTCTCCCTTTCGTTGGCGTTTTTTTTTTTTTTTTTTTTTTTTTTGCCATCACTTATCTTTATCCGATATAATAAAATGTCCAGTGGTCGTTTTTGCCCAGTTTTCAGAGTTTTATTTTTATCTTCAAACTAGCTCTATTCATTATTATAAACATGTTCTTCGCTTTTAGGGTTCAGCTCCATCATTAAACCGGAGGACGTGAAATTTAATACAATTAATCGCAAATCTTCCGAGAGTCTAAGTCACTGTTAAGTTGTTTAAGAATCAAGTTTCTTTTTTATTATTTCCCAGATTTATGGCAAAGTTTAACATATGACCAACCAAAAAATAAAAGGCCATTTATCTTTTGGCAAGTCTGTTACTGTCAGATTCCTCGGTAATTTTTATTGTTTAACAAACTATTTTCATACTAATTAAATAAAACCTAAATATATGAAACTTGATTTTTTTTAATATTAGGTTGTCCCAAAAGTTAGTAAATACTTGCAAAAAAATTGAAATTTTACTCGCCAAGTAATAACAAAAACAACAAAAATTATTCCTCAAAATAAAGACCATCATTTTCCAAGACTTTCTGCCATCGATCTGCAAGCTTTCGGATCTTTTGAAAGTACCATTCAGCAGGCTTCGAATCAAAGAATTCTTGACACGCTTCCTCGACTTCATCAAACGAGTCGAATCGGCGGCCCTTCAGAAAATCTTACATTGAGCGGAAAAGGCCGTAATCTGATGGAGCACAGTCAGGACTGTAGGCTGGATGTGGCAGAACCTCAACGCCGTCCAGCTCTTCAAACTTGTCTTTGGTCTTCCTGGCGGTGTGTGGCCTGGCGGTGTGTGGTCCTGCTGCATCAAAGCGCGCTTTCGTTTGATCAGAGCCTGGTACTTTTGCTTCAACTTTTCGTAGACCCGCTCCAGTTGCTGACAGTAAAGTTCGGCACTGATGGCACGACCATTCGGAACCAACTCAAAATGCACGATTCCTTCAAAGTTCCACCAAACGCACAACATGACTTTCTTGCCGAATCGATCTTGTTTTGGAACCGACGGTGTCTCTTGCCCTTTCTGAACCTATCCTCGTGCTGGATTGTGTTGCATAAAAATTCAATTTTTCGCAAGTGTTTACGAACTTTTGGGACAACCTAATATTTTTATAATGTTGTAAATAAATAATTTAATGCTAAAATTTATAAAAGAAATTCTATACTTCCATTAAAAATAGTGTTATTGTTCTCCCGTCTTTTATAATCTGGTAGCGATATAACGATATATAATTTTGTATAAATATAAATTTATATATCAACAAACTTTATCTATAAAAATAGTATGACAAATTGGAAAAAAAAATGCACGGAACGAGAGACGCTGGTAGTTCCAAAATTTTTAAAAGAATATTTTTTCAATTTAGCTAAATTCATCTGTATTCTTTTTCTCTCCATCACCTTTGTCCCTAACTATCCCACATTGTGACAACAGAAAATCTACTAAGAATGGTGATATATTGTACGAGCCTGGACGCAAATTTACCATGGCTGAACTAGTGATCAAGGCCTTTTCCAGACATTTTCGTCTTAGTGGATTATTTTCTCTTTTAATCAAAGTAGCATTCCTAATGTCAAAATTGTGGTCCGTTTTGTTACGGTGAACAAACAATGCGTTTTGTGTGTTCTTTTTTTAAAATGCCCCTTTTGTGTCCATATAGTCTTTTATTTAAACCTCTTTAAGTTTCCCCAGCGCATTCATTCTGTCAATTCCTGCATCTGATAGAGTAAATTCTTCCTTCAAGTTTTGGCTGGTTGTTTTGTTTTTTATTGATTAAATCTTTGATTGTTTTATTTGTAGTTGTGACAAATTTTATGCTGAGTTTAGATAAGTTCTTTTCGGTTTTTATTTGTGAAAGAGTTAGTGGGTTGAATAATCTATTTCTTTGATTCATTGGGTTTGTCAGTAAGTACAACTCTTCTATTTTCAAATATTTTATGCGCCTTTTGAAAATAAAATAGGGTATTGAAGGTACTTGAATGTATTTTTAATATATTTCTCCTCTTCGTGTAAATATTAAGGGCTGCAAATTCTGAGTGCTCTTAAATAGAATCCCATGATCATTCCGGATTTTATTTTGTTGTTATGATGGGAATAAAAGTTCATTATGTCATTTTTATTGGTTGATTTTCAGTGGACACTAAGTTTTACGCTGCTGTCATTTCGGTGTAACGTGATTTCTAAAAAAGTTAATGTATTTTTTTTTTCTATTTCGTATGTAAATTCTGTTGTGTGTTCGACACTGTTTACTCTGTAAACGCAGTATAAAAAATGGCGCTATCAATCTTCGATCAAGTGACTACAATAGTATCAACTATAAGCACACACGAGTAGAAAGCAGTGTGATCAAATTAAATGAATGTTATGGCGAAAGTACGGATAATGTTTTTGATAATGATTAGAATTGTATCGTTTGTGTGAGCGTCACTTGAGGTCAGAGTTGAGTTAAATTTCCTATAGGCGCTGGGATTGAGGAACTGGAAATCCGAGCTCGAATTCCAGTCCAGCCCATTAAATTCACTTACGTTATAATACTTATGGGAAAAGAATTAGCAACCAGTATAAGAGAAGGAAAATCTCTACGTTTCTACGATCCTAATGAGTCAAGGTTACCCGGTTCGACAGATATCTGATGAAGACCGTAGAGTATAACGACCGAAACGATGCGTCAACAACAACAAAGATGAATACAATAATCTCCGTGTAAATAAATGTATATTTTTGTATAATTTAAAATTTACTTATGGTTTTAGCATTTATCAGAAGGTGTTAAAAGTATATTGTGTGGTAAAACCATGCACATAAAAGAGATATTCTATGCGCCGTGTCCATTCTGGCCGTGGAGGATCAGCGCCCTCCACAATTTCTTATCTCTTGTAGCTCTTAGCCTTCTTTGGCTTTTTGACATCTCTCTAAACCCATGTTCCGCCATCCATTCACTTAAACCCGACTTTTGCTTTCGATATGTTACATGAGTGTCATATTCTCCAAACATTCCTTCCTCGTTATTTGTTTAAAAAATACCGGCTGTCTCTTTCTGATTCAGAGTATAAGTGTCTTTTTTTGTTTCCATTTTCCTTAAGACTTCGTTGCTTACGCGGTCCGTCCATGGTATTCTCAGCATCCTTCTGTAGAACTACATTTCTGTTGCCTCTATTCTTTTGGAAGCAAATTGTCCAGGATTTACTACCATATTTAGAGGAGTGATATTACATCAAACTTTTCTTTGTTTCTGAAAACAGTTCCCTGTTTCTTAGTATTTGGTTTAATGACCTGAATTTTTTTTTACAATGATGTCCATAATCTATAAGGCCCAAGAGCCACTCGAGGTAGATGGTTACAGAGTAAGAGGCATAGTTTATGGGGATATGTGGGGAAGATAACGGTTGACCCCAGACTTGAACATGTTAAGATTGAAGCGATCGGGAAAGCATCGCCTTGGGAGTCGGTTCCACAAAGCAGTGGTTCGTGCGAAGAAGCTGTTCCAGTGGAAGTTACATATCACCAATGAAATATGCGAAGGAAATGGTTCGCAACAATGTGTTGAGCATGGCGGGCCTGAGCCGTGAAGATTAGAACTGGGTGAACTGAGGAATGTAGTTGGTCTGATCACTTTCCATAGAAATAGCGATAGAACAGCGAGAGGATTGCGACGTTGAGTCTGCAGGGATGAGGTTGTAAGGGAGACGCTTTTGGGATCTACTTAGACTGTTCAACTTTTGTCCATATATGGCAGCGGTACTCGATTTCCGGCCTGATCTGGCTGTTTTAAAGGTAGGGTATAGCGGGTGGAATCTGGTACTTACTGGAGCGGTATTGGGAACTGATCATTTTTCTAGCACTTATGTCTCAATAAGAGCTCACGGTACATGGCCCTCGCTGAGAGAGTACCCGTTCATCGCGATATTTGGTAATTCAGTCCGCTCAGTGAACCGTTCTGGGTATGACGATAACCTATATCCGCGTACTGGTTAAGACGTAAACTGCGTCCAACAGCAACAGGCTTCTGATCAGGAAGTTTTGAGGAGCGTGGAACCACCTCTTAATTGCTGATGTTCCCAGGTCCACCCTGACCCGGGGTGGTAGCACCTGTTAAGATCCCAGCTATGGGTAAATAGTTAACCACCAAATTCTTGTCAAAACACTATGAAAGTGTAAAAATAGGTTTTAATACCAGAAATTGTTTGTAAAAAATAATTATTACCAACAACATATTTTTGAAAAACAAATATTACCAGTAATATATTTTCTGAAAAAAAAATTCTTACCAAAAAGAAAATTTTTTACCAGAACTAGATTTTTGAAAGAAGAAATATTACCAGAACTAGATTTTTGAAGGAAGAAATATTACCAGAACTAGATTTTTGAAGAAAAAAATATTACCAGAACTAGATTTTTGAAGGAAAAAATATTACCAGAACTAGATTTTTGAAGGAAGAAATATTACCAGAACTAGATTTTTGAAGGAAAAAATATTACCAGAACTAGATTTTTGAAGGAAGAAATATTACCAGAACTAGATTTTTGAAGGAAGAAATATTACCAGAACTAGAATTTTGAAGGAAAAAATATTACCAGAACTAGATTTTTGAAGGAAAAAATATTACCAGAAATAGATTTTTTGGAAAAAAAAATGTTGCCAACAATGAAAATTTTGTCGGTATTAAATATTCCATTGAGGTTGATAATCCGTAAAACAAAGCAAACCAAACTAAACCAAACCAAACCTAACCAAACCAAACCAAACCAAACCAAACCGGTCAATGAAACGGTTAAAGAAATGAAATAATTTTGATTACTTTTAAGAGCAATATCGTTTCTCTTTCTGTTATGTATTTTCGCCATCTTACATTTCTGGCTGTCAGTCTGCATTTTTGAAATGATGGTTTTGTACCCTCTTCGTGGAATCAGACTAAGCGACACTACTGTTGAATGTCTTTTCTTTCTTCACCAAATCATTTGATTTTCAAATTCCGCTCTTTTTGCATTTCATTTTTTTTCTCTTATTCATTGGTGAATAAGAGAAAAATATTCATATTTTTCATTTCTTTTTTTTATGAAATGATTTCTTCCTTTGCTTAAAATAAACTTTGTTTTTTTTTAACTTTTCTTGTATTTTTTGTTCTTTCTTTCCTTCTAAAATGTTTTCTTTTTTCAGCAAATGATTTCTTTCTTTGCCTAAAATAAACTTTTTTTACCTTTTATAATTTCTTAACTCTTTTTCTTCTCTCTTTGTTTCTTTGTTTCTTTCTTTCTTCATAAAATGCTTTCTTTCTTTCTTTGCGTAAAATAACATTTTTATACTTTTTAAAAATCTCTTGTATAGTTTTTCGTTCTTTCTTTACTTGAAAGAAACAATCATCTTTCTCCTTCTTTGCTTCATTCAATATTCTTTCTTTCTTTCTAAAATCTCTTTTCAAATTTTTTCCATTTTTTTCTTTGATTTCTTTCTGTTTTGTCGATTTCTTTATTAAATATTCTCCCTTTATTTATCTCCTTCGTTTTTTCGCTAAAATCTTTCTTTCTTTCTTTTATGTTTCTTTCTTTTAATAATCCTTTTCGTCCACTATCTTTCGTTATTTCCTGTAAACAATCTCCTTAATATTTTTTCCTTTCTCATTTTTTCTTTCTAAAGCCTTTTCGCCTTGTTCATTTTTTTTTTTAATTTTAATCATTTCAATTCTTTTTCTTTCAAATATTTCCATCGTTCGTTTATCTGTTTGCTTGTTTCTTTTTTTCAAGAAAACAGTTTGTTGCTTTCTTTTTTTTACGTACTTGAATAGCCTATATCTTTCTTTCTTTCTTTCTTTCTTTCTTTCTTTGTGCCAATCTTTCTTTCTGTCTTTCTTTCTTTCTTTCTTTCTTTCTTTCTTTCTTTCTTTCTTTCTTTCCTTGTCGTAAACATATTTCTTTGTTCTTCTTTTTTGGCTTCCATAAATATTCTTCTTTATTTTTGCTTTCTTTTTCATTTTCTTTCTTTCTTTCTTTCTTTCTTTCTTTCTTTCTTTCTTTCTTTCTTTCTTTCTTTGTTCCAATCTTTCTTTCTTTCTTTCTTTCTTTCTTTGTTCCAATCTTTCTTTCTTTCTTTCTTTCTTTCTTTCTTTCTTTCTTTCCTTCTTTCTTCTTTGTTCCAATCTTTCTTTGTTCCAATCTTTCTTTCTTTCTTTCTTTGTTCCAATCTTTCTTTCTTTCTTTCTTTTATTCTTTCTTTGTCGTAAACATATTTCTTTGTTCTTCTTTTTTGGCTTCCTTAAATATTCTTTCTTTATTTTTGCTTTCTTTTTCATTTTTTCTTTTTCTTTCTTTCTTTCTTTCTTTCTTTCTTTCTTTCTTTCTTTCTTTTTTCTTTGTTCCAATCTTTCTTTCTTTCTTTCTTTCTTTCTTTCTTTCTTTCTTTGTTCCAATCTTTTCTTTCTTTCTTTTTTTGTTCCAATCTTTCTTTCTTTTTTTCTTTCTTCCAATCTTTCTTTCTTTCTTTCTTTCTTTCTTTCTTTTCTTTTCTTTCTTTGTCGTAAACATATTTCTTTGTTCTTTTTTGGCTTCCTTAAATATTCTTTCTTTATTTTTGCTTTCTTTTTCATTTTTTTTTCTTTCGATATCCCTTGCTGTTTGTTCTTCTTTACTCTTCCTTTTTCCTCCGCTTACCGCCTTCCCTGAACGTGTTAAGCAAATGACCTCAAGCAATTTGACCTTCGCATATAAAAATGACAGCCATGTTGACGGGTGAATTCCGTTGACGAATGAGATTGTTGCGCCTCGTTTAGTGCATTATGCGCCCCTCCTGCTTCATAGCCAATCATGTAAACGCTGAGTCCTTCTCTGAGCGCATGCGCGACAGAATAAGAGCGTGGACCCGAGACAGTGGGGAGAGAAATAGAGAAGTCCTCTTGCTTCACTGACCCTGACAATAACGATGGAGTAGAAAGCAGACGCTGACAGGGAAACGAATTCTGTCTCTCTGGTCTTGTATGAAAAAGAATTGCCATTATTCCATAACTTATTCGAACTAATATTTGTTTTTTTTTTCAATAACAAAATTTTGACCGATGTGTTCTTCAGCTCTCTTGGTAATATCTAAAGGTCATATATAAAGAACTGCCAGAAAGTAGTACTAACCATTCTGACAATGCGTGTTTTCTTATAAGAGATCCACCATTACAATTTGAGATTAGAAGAACAGATACTACACTTTGATCACGAAGAAAAGCCTAGGAAGATTAACATTGGCTTTTTCTTCTTTTTTAATCATTCCTCCAAGTAAGGCAATAAAGCCACTAAGACACATGCTTTTTTTTACCATAAAGTACGAGGCGCAACGATCAGTCGAGGTAGATGGTTACATTAAAAGGTAGTTTATACGGATAAGAGAGGAAGATAGACTTGAACAGGTTAAGATTTTAGCGATCGGGAAAACATCCTCTTGGGAGTCGGTTCCTCAGAGCAATGGTTCGCAGGAAGCAGCTGTTCGAATGGAACACGGAGGGAATGTGAGTGATTTGTTACAATATGAGTGACATGGCACAAGAGGCTTATCACATCCCGCCTGTGAGTGAGAGGTTGAAGGTTGGGAACTAATTTGTCACCCACAAGGTTTACTCATTGCTTTAGAATACAAGAAAAAGAAAAATATTAATAAGAACAATAAAAGGAGAAGAATTAAGAAGACAGAAGATAACGATTGACATTGCATTTAAATTGTTGATCAAAGTCAGCAGGAAAGCATGAAGCCGGAAGGGTGTTCCATAAGTGAGAAGTGCGAGAAAAGAAACTGTTAGCATAGAACTTGCGGTTTCCTCTAGCCATTTTAAATATAAAAGGATGAGACCATGTCGACAATCTAGTACTTTGCTTAAATTCAATCTCTAAATATATAGCAGGAACCCCAGACTAGATATGGCAGCAACATTCAAATCAAGAACAGATGGTAGACTTATAAATATTTAAGATAGATTCTAGCGAGAAAAAAAAATTGTCTAGCTTGACGTAGTGAACCAACTTTCTTAGCTGCACATCTCGCAAGTGATTCAATATAATCTTTCTACTTCATGTCAACTGAAAATGTTAGTTCGAGAAGGTGCAATGAGTCACTTTCGTGGAGGTTAGCATCAGCCATACTGACGGAAGGTATGAATGGTTCTCTTAGATGGTTAAAACAGAGTAGTCTCGTTTTTGAGGCGTTAAAATTATCAAGTCACTTCTTGCTCCATTTAACAACAGTTAAAAGTTATTGTTGCGCAATAAAAATGAAAATGAATTTTATTTCGTCTTTTTTTCTTTTTTGATCATCCTAATTTTAATCTTTTTTTTTTCATTTTCATTCCTTTTTTTTCTTCCTCTTTGTTCATTTCTTTGTACTTATTCATCTTCTTTATCTTTTTCTTCTCTTTCTCTGTTTCTTTCACTTCCCTTTATTCTCATCTTAATCTTTTCACTTTTCTTTTTCCTTCCATCACTTTTTTGTCTTTCCCTTTTTATATCTTCTTCATCTTCCTCTTTTTTCTTTTCATCGTTTTTCTCTCTCTTTTTTTTTCTTTTTCTTTGTCTTATTTCGTTCTATTAGGTTGGTGCAAAAATAATGACGTAATAATGTCGTTTTTGACGTACTTTTCTACGTCAAAAAACGACATTCTTTACGTCATTATTTTTGCACCAACCTAATATCATACGGGAGCAGTTTCGTTTTGGAAGCGTGTAACAAGCCATTCCTTGCCCCATTTAACAACAGATTTTAGGTCATTTTTGAGATCAGCGGCCAATTTAACCATATTCTTTCTCTTTGTTGTAAAATGGTGAGACCACGTCGCCAGCCTATTACTGCACTTAAATTCTAGATACTATAGCGGAGAGCTCATCCAAACAATTACCATGAAAGTTTTTAAAGAAAAGGCAAAGGGAGATAACTTTACGGAGGTCGGAAAGTGACTGAAGCCGAGATGACAGATCAGGACCAATGATATTGCTGATCTCTAAATATATATCAGGAGCACCTGACCGTATGTGTCAGCAACATTGAACCCATCGATGAATGATTGACTTATAAATGTCTAAGAAAGTTTCTGGAGAGTAAAAATTGTCTAACATCGCACAACGAACCAACTTTCTTAGCAGTAGACCCAGAAAATGAGTCAAAATATAATATTTGCATTTCACGTCAGCGGAAAACATTAGTCCGGGAAGGCGAAATGAACCACTCTCCTGAAAGTTAGCATCAGCCATACTGATGGACGACAGAAAGGGTTATCTGAGACTGTTAGGTCAGTGAATATCGAATGTTTCTTTAAATGAAAATTATCATCTAGTAGAACAGATAATACACTTTGATCCCAGCTTGATAGCCAGGGTATGAAGAAAAGTCGGGTCGAGTAGCACTGGCTATTCGGTCATTGAATATCGAATATTTCCTAATTTCCTATTAGAGATGAGGTGAACAGATACAACACTTTGATCCCAGCCCGATTGCTTTTCTTCAATGAAAAGTGTAATTCGAGTGGCGCTGACTGTTCGGTTAATGAATGCAGAATGTTTCCATATGAGAAAACGGGTAATATTACCTTTACCATTAGAGATGAGGTGAACAGATACTACACTTTGATCCCAGTCTGATGGTCAGAGAGTAAAAAACAGCGTAAGTATACTTGTAAGGGCATGCATTGAATATCCAATGTTTCCATATGAGGAAACGGGTAATATTACCTTTACCATTAGAGATGAGGTGAACAGATACTACACTTTGATCCTAGTCTGATGGCCAGTGCGTAAATTAAAGCGTAAGTGTACTTAATAGGGTCGATTGAATGCCGAATGTTTCCTTATAAAGAAATGGCTACTATAGTCTTTTACTTAATTTATGCGAATTAATATCACTATCCGTTTTCATTTAATAACCCACGTTTTGATTGGTGCGTTCTTCAGTGTGTCCCTAGTTGGTAAGGAGTCTTTAACAAATCTATTAGACTCTAATATAAGCAATCAATATGCGAACCAAATAGATGTTTACAGGCTCTAAAACAAACGACCAATATTTACTGTAATTCTCCTTATATAATTCGCCTTCATCCATAATACGCATCTCTAAAATTGTGCTGAAAATATAGGAAAATGCTTCTACTCATGCATAATACGCGCCCCTTGTTTGATAATTAAAACCTATAATTTTTACCTCTCTAATTTCATTACGGCCAGCGTTTCTTACACTTATTTTTTAAAAAATTGTATTAAACATAGAATAATATTATTCTAATTTAGTTTTATGATAATTCTTATTTTATTTTACGGCAATTTGATTGAGATCTTTTGTAGCTGTGCATAATATGCACTCCTGAATTTGCTTATTATTTTTTTAGAAAAAAAATGCGTATTATACATGGGGAATTACGATACCTATATCCGAAACAAGTATACGTTTACAGTCTGAAAATATAAATGAACAATATTTATCAGTAACAATTTTAATATTTAATAGTAAGTTAAACTGAGTTGGTGGTTTGGTTTATTTTGTTTCGCGGCATATCAACACCTCTATGGGTTATTCAATACCGAAAATCTAAATATTTTGAACGCAATTGTATGGCTTCAATTAAAATGTATCGTTGGTTATTTAACTATACATAATTATTGTTGCTAATTTTATTAGGTATTGTTGCTAATTTTACTATACATAATTATTGTTGCTAATTTTATTAGGTATTGTTGCTAATTTACCACCCATAATTATTGTTGCTAATTTTATTAGGTATTGTTGCTAATTTTACTATACATAATTATTGTTGCTAATTTTATTAGGTATTGTTGCTAATTTTACTATACATAATTATTGTTGCTAATTTTATTAGGCATTGTTGCTAATTTTACTATACATAATTATTGCTGCTAATTTTATTAGGTATTGTTGTTAATGTTACTATACATAATTATTGTTGCTAATTTTATTAGGTATTGTTGCTAATTTTACTATACATAATTATTGTTCCTATTTTATTAGGTATTGTTGCTAATTTTACTATATAAAATATATTGCTGGCATATTTACGATAAAAATGGATTTTTATACTTTCGCAGTGTTTTGTTTTGGTTTGAGGGGGTTTCACTATTCGCCCGTAGATGGGACCCTAACAGGTGCTACCACCCCGAGTCGGGGTGGACCTGGGAACAACAGCAATTAACAGGTAGTTCTACGCTCCTCAAAATCTTCCGACTTGCTGCCGGATGTAATTTATCGTCACACGGAGGACGGTTGCGTGTGGGTGCGTGTGCGTGCGCGCGTGTGTGTGTGTGTGATGACGCAATGATCTGGCAATGTGATCAAATTGATCTGTTACTTAAGATTTTCTATGTCTCGCCAGATGTTACTTATATTTCACGAAACCATTCCATCAATTACTAAAGAACTCGCGAAAACTTTGCAGAGTATTCACAGAACAATAAATAATGATAGTGAAAACATTGACAGGCTATTAAGGAAGAAAGTGGCTTTTTTGGCAAAGGTTGATTAACAAAGAAAATGAATTGCTGCTAATTTTACCATAAATAGGTATTGTTGCTAATTTTACTATATAAAATGTTCTGAAAGTATATGAAATATTGTAGAGTAATGGATAGCGGGTCGGATTGAGGAATCTGAGAGCCGAGTTCGAATTCCAGTCGAATCCATTACATTCACTTACATGCTAATACCCTTGGGAAAAGGTATGAAACCTCTTTTTCTCCCCCCAGCTATGGGTAAATAGCAGGACAGACCGGGTTCTATGGCCTTGGATGGTAACTGGTCTACTGCAGAAAGAAATGGCAACCTACCGCGGGAAAAAATCTGCCTCGTCAGTCATGTATCGAAAGATACATGATCGCCTAAGCGTGTATCACGTATGGCATATAACTGACTGATATTCAATTACGTGATTTGATACTCTTGGGAAAGGTATGAATCCTCTTTTTCTCCCCCTAGCTATGGGTAAATATCAGGACAGTCTGGGTTCTATAGCCTTGGATGGCAAATGGTCTACCGCTGAAAGAAATGGCAACCTACTGCGGGGAAAATCTGCTTCGTCAGTCATGTATCGAAAGATACATGATCGCTTAAGCGTGTATCACGCATGGCATATAATTGACTGAAGGACAGACCGGGTTCTATAGCCTTGGATGGCAAATGGTCTACCGCTGAAAGAAATGGCAACCTACTGCGGGGGAAATATGCTTCGTCAGTCATGTATCGAAAGATACATGATCGCTTAAGCGTGTATCACGCATGGCATATAATTGACTGAAGGACAGACCGGGTTCTATAGCCTTGGATGGCAAATGGTCTACCGCTGAAAGAAATGGCAACCTACTGCAGGGAAAAAAATCTGCTCCGTCAGTCATGTATCAAAAGATACATGATCGCTTAAGCGTGTATAACGCATGGCATATAATTGACTGAAGGACAGACCGGGTTCTATAGCCTTGGATGGCTACCGCCAAAAGAACTAGTAACCGAATGCACATAACTGACTGATTGGGATTCAGCATCGGCGGCCACAATCTTAACAACATAAGATGCTCAGAGGACACAGTACTGATAGCAGACACAGAAAAGAAACTACAAAATCTCCTGCAGAAGTTAGCGAAGGAGAGCAAGAAGAAGGGACTAAGCATAAATTATAAGAAGACTGAATGCATTGTGATCAGTAAAAGGATGAGCCCGAAATGCGATTTGCAGGTCGGGGACCCTAAAATCAAGCAGAAGTTTAAATACCTGGGAAAAGGGCGGTAAGTTCGACACTGAGATTCGTAGACGTATTGGGATGGCCAAGGACGCATTCCAAAAGCTGGAAAGAGTATTGCGAGACAGGAGGATCTCTTTGGTAACAAAGAAAAGAGTACCGAGTTGTTATGTGACATCTGTACTTCTTTACGGCAGCGAAACTTGGACGCTCTTATCAAAGATGAAGAAGAGACTCGAGGCGACGAAGACGTGGCACTACAGAAGGATGCTAAGGATACCCTGGACCGAGCGTGTGAGCAACGATGAGATCTTGGAGAGGATGCAAACAAGGAAGAGTCTTATACTTAACATCAGGAAGAGGCAGTGGAGTTTCTGGGACATCTAATGAGAAAGGAGAGCTTGGAGAATCTGATACTCACAGGTCGAATGGAGGGAAATAGAGACAAAGGAAAGCAATGTATGACATACCTGGCAGTTTAGGCAAATGGATAACAGAACGTGGTCAGGGAGAGGTGGCTGAGGGACGAAACTTATTGAAAGCTACAAGGGATAGGATGAAGTGGAGGGCCATGATCGCCTACATCCTGAAGGGACACGGTACCTAAAGGTCGAATAGAGGGGAAGAGAGACAAGGGAAAACAACGCATGACATAATTGGTGGACTTTAGCAAGTGAATGACAGAAAGTGGTCAGGGGGAGGTGGCAGAGGGACGAAACTTATTGAGAGTTGCAAAGGATAGGATGAGGTGGAGGGCCATGATCGCCTACGTCATGAAAGGACGCTGCACATAAAAAGAAAAGAAAATGTATTGCTTTATACTTTCACAATGTTTTTTTTTTGGGGGGGGGTTACTATTTGGTCGCATCTGGGATCTTAACAGGTGTTACCACGTCAGGTTCGGGTCGTCCTAAGAACAATAGCAATTAAGAGGGGGTTCAATACACCTGAAAACCTCCAATCTCCCGATCAGAGACCTTGCTAGCGGATGTAGTTTATCGTCATACCCAGTTAGACTGGGTTGTCTAGCAATGATTAATAACGAGTCGATGAGACACACAGTTCTGAAATCAAAAACTTGTAAAATTCAAATATGGTGTGATCTTCGGTGTTCCCGGTGTTGGTAATGACCATAAAGCAAATAAATCGTCCAGACTATAATAAAAAAAAAACGAATATTTTACTTCATAAACTAAGTAAATGTTTACAGACTCAATTATCTAAAGACGTAAAGAACTTTTTATTTATTAATCCGTTTAAACATTATATTCAATGGATACTCATATTTGATGGTAGACCGCCGTTTATAATGTTTGATACCGTGGAAGACCGCATACTATATCAGTAAATGAAGTAGACCGCCGGCTATAATGTTTGATACTGTGGAAGACCGCATACTATAGCAGTAAATGAAGTAGACCGCCGGCTATAATGTTTGATACCGTGGAAGACCGCATACTATAGCAGTAAATGAAGTAGACCGCCGGCTATAATGTTTGATACTGTGGAAGACCGCATACTATAGCAGTAAATGAAGCAGCCCGCCGGCTATAATGTTTGATACCGTGGTAGACCGCATACTATAGAAGTAAATGAAGTAGACCGCCGGCTATAATGTTTGATACTGTGGAAGACCGCATACTATAGAAGTAAATGAAGTAGACCGCCGGCTATAATGTTTGATACTGTGGAAGACCGCATACTATAGAGTAAATGAAGCAGCACGCCGGCTATAATGTTTGATACCGTGGTAGACCGCATACTATAGAGTAAATGAAGCAGCACGCCGGCTATAATGTTTGATAGCGTGGAAGACCGCATGCTATAGCAGTAAATGAAGTAGACCGCCGGCTATAATGTTTGATAGCGTGGAAGACCGCATGCTATAGCAGTAAATGAAGTAGACCGCCGGCTATAATGTTTGATACTGTGGAAGACCGCATACTATAGCAGTAAATGAAGTAGACCGCCGGCTATAATGTTTGTTACCGTGGAAGACCGCATGCTATAGCAGTAAATGAAGTAGACCGCCGGATATAATGTTTGATACCGTGGAAGACCGCATGCTATATCAGAAAATGAAGTAGACCGCCGGCTATAATGTTTGATACCGTGGAAGACCGCATGCTATAGCAGTAAATGAAGTAGACCGCCGCTATAATGTTTGATACCGTGGAAGACCGCATGCTATAGCAGTAAATGAAGTAGACCGCCGGCTATAATGTTTGATACCGTGGAAGACCGCATGCTATAGCAGTAAATGAAGTAGACCGCCGGCTATAATGTTTGATACCGTGGAAGACCGCATGCTATAACAGTAAATGAAGTAGACCGCTGGCTATAATGTTTGATACCGTGGAAGACCGCATACTATAGCAGTAAATGAAGTAGACCGCCGGCTATAATGTTTGATACCGTGGAAGACCGCATGCTATAGCAGTAAATGTAGACCGCCGGCTATAATGTTTGATACCGTGGAAGACCGCATACTATAGCAGTAAATGAAGTAGACCGCCGGCTATAATGTTTGATACCGTGGAAGACCGCATGCTATAGCAGTAAATGAAGTAGACCGCCGGCTATAATGTTTGATACCGTGGAAGACCGCATACTATAGCAGTAAATGAAGTAGACCGCCGGCTATAATGTTTGATATGGAAGACCGCATGCTATAGCAGTTGAATAGACTGGCTATAATGTTTGATACTGTGGAAGACCGCATTCTATAGCAGTAAATGAAGTAGACCGCCGGCTATAATGTTTGATACCGCGGAAGACCGCATGCTATAGCAGTAAATGAAGTAGACTGCCGGCTATAATGTTTGATACTGTGGAAGACCGCATGCTATAGCAGTAAATGAAGTAGACTGCCGGCTATAATGTTTGATACTGTGGAAGACCGCATTCTATAGCAGTAAATGAAGTAGACCGCCGGCTATAATGTTTGATACCGCGGAAGACCGCATGCTATAGCAGTAAATGAAGTAGACTGCCGGCTATAATGTTTGATACCGTGGAAGACCGCATACTATAGCAGTAAATGAAGTAGACCGATGGCTATAATATTTGGTACCGTGTAAGACCGCATGCTATAGCAGTAAATGAAGTAGACCGCCGGCTATAATGTTTGATACCGTGGAAGACCGCATGCTATAGCAGTAAATGAAGTAGACCGCCGGCTATAATGTTTGATACTGTGGAAGACCGCATACTATAGCAGTAAATGAAGTAGACCGCCGGCTATAATGTTTGATACTGTGGAAGACCGCATACTATAGCAGTAAATGAAGTAGACCGCCGGCTATAATGTTTGTTACCGTGGAAGACCGCATGCTATAGCAGTAAATGAAGTAGACCGCCGGATATAATGTTTGATACCGTGGAAGACCGCATGCTATATCAGTAAATGAAGTAGACCGCCGGCTATAATGTTTGATACCGTGGAAGACCGCATGCTATAGCAGTAAATGAAGTAGACCGCCGGCTATAATGTTTGATACCGTGGAAGACCGCATGCTATAGCAGTAAATGAAGTAGACCGCCGGCTATAATGTTTGATACCGTGGAAGACCGCATGCTATAGCAGTAAATGAAGTAGACCGCTGGCTATAATGTTTGATACCGTGGAAGACCGCATACTATAGCAGTAAATGAAGTAGACCACCGGCTATAATGTTTGATACCGTGGAAGACCGCATGCTATAGCAGTAAATGTAGACCGCCGGCTATAATGTTTGATACCGCGGAAGACCGCATGCTATAGCAGTAAATGAAGTAGACTGCCGGCTATAATGTTTGATACTGTGGAAGACCGCATTCTATAGCAGTAAATGAAGTAGACCGCCGGCTATAATGTTTTATACCGCGGAAGACCGCATGCTATAGCAGTAAATGAAGTAGACTGCCGGCTATAATGTTTGATACCGTGGAAGACCGCATACTATAGCAGTAAATGAAGTAGACCGATGGCTATAATATTTGGTACCGTGTAAGACCGCATGCTATAGCAGTAAATGAAGTAGACCGCCGGCTATAATGTTTGATAGCGTGGAAGACCGCATGCTATAGCAGTAAATGAAGTAGACCGCCGGCTATAATGTTTGATAGCGTAAATGGAAGACCGCATGCTATAATGTTTGCAGAAGACCGCATACTAAATGAATGAAGTAGACCGCCGGCTATAATGTTTGATACTGTGGAAGACCGCATACTATAGCAGTAAATGAAGTAGACCGCCGGCTATAATGTTTGATACTGTGGAAGACCGCATACTATAGCAGTAAATGAAGTAGACCGCCGGCTATAATGTTTGATACCGTGGAAGACCGCATACTATAGCAGTAAATGAAGTAGACAGCCGGCTATAATGTTTGATACCGTGGAAGACCGCATGCTATAGCAGAAAATGAAGTAGACCGCCGGATATAATGTTTGATACCGTGGAAGACCGCATACTATATCAGTAAAATGAAGTTTAGACCGCCGGCTATAATGTTTGATACCGTGGAAGACCGCATACTATAGCGTGGAAGACCGCATACTATAGCAGAAAATGAAGTAGACCGCCGGCTATAATGTTTGATACCGTGGAAGACCGCATACTATAGCAGTAAATGAAGTAGACCGCCGGCTATAATGTTTGATACTGTGGAAGACCGCATACTATAGCAGTAAATGAAGTAGACCGCCGGCTATAATGTTTGATACCGTGGAAGACCGCATACTATAGCAGTAAATGAAGTAGACCGCCGGCTATAATGTTTGATACTGTGGAAGACCGCATACTATAGCAGTAAATGAAGTAGACCGCCGGCTATAATGTTTGATACCGTGGAAGACCGCATAGCTTTAGCTATAATGTTTGATAGTAAAATGAAGTAGACCGCCGGCTATAATGTTTGATACTGTGGAAGACCGCATACTATAGCAGTAAATGAAGTAGACCGCCGGCTATAATGTTTGATACCGTGGAAGACCGCATACTATAGCAGTAAATGAAGTAGACCGCCGGCTATAATGTTTGATACTGTGGAAGACCGCATACTATAGCAGTAAATGAAGTAGACCGCCGGCTATAATGTTTGATACTGTGGAAGACCGCATACTATAGCAGTAAATGAAGTAGACCGCCGGCTATAATGTTTGATAGTGGAAGACCGCATACTATAGCAGTAAATGAAGTAGACCGCCGGCTATAATGTTTGATACCGTGGAAGACCGCATGCTATAGAAAATGAAGTAGACCGCCGGCTATAATGTTTGATACTGTGGAAGACCGCATAATATAGCAGTAAATGAAGTAGACCGCCGGCTACCGGAAGACCGCATAATGTTTGTTTTACCGTGGAAGACCGCATACTATAGCAGTAAATGAAGTAGACCGCCGGCTATAATGTTTGATACTGTGGAAGACCGCATACTATAGCAGTAAATGAAGCAGCCCGCCGGCTATAATGTTTGATACCGTGGAAGACCGCATAGCTATAAAGTAAAGTAGACCGCCGGCTATAATGTTTGATACTGTGGAAGACCGCATACTATAGCAGTAAATGAAGCAGCCCGCCGGCTATAATGTTTGATACCGTGGAAGACCGCATGCTATAGAAGTAAATGTAGACCGCCGGCTATAATGTTTGATACTGTGGAAGACCGCATACTATAGCAGTAAATGAAGTAGACCGCCGGCTATAATGTTTGTTACCGTGGAAGACCGCATAATATAGCAGTAAATGAAGTAGACCGCCGGCTAATGTTTGATACCGTGGAAGACCGCATACTATAGCTAATGAAGTAGACCGCCGGCTATAAGTGGAAGAAACCGCCGGTTTGTTACTGTGGAAGACCGCATACTATAGCAGTAAATTTGTTTGATACCGTGGAAGACCGCATACTATAGCAGTAAAATGTAAAATGAAGTAGACCGCCGGCTATAATGTTTGATACCGTGGAAGACCGCATACTATAGAAGTAAAAAGTAGACCGCCGGCTATAATGTTTGATACTGTGGAAGACCGCATACTATAGCAGTAAATGAAGCAGCCCGCCGGCTATAATGTTTGATACCGTGGAAGACCGCATGCTATAGAAGTAAATGTAGACCGCCGGCTATATGTTTGATATACTATAGCAGTAAATGAAGAAGACCGCCGGCTATAATGTTTGTGGAAGACCGCATGCTATAGCAGAAAATGAAGTAGACCGCCGGCTATAATGTTTGATACCGTGGAAGACCGCATACTATAGAAGTAAATGAAGTAGACCGCCGGCTATAATGTTTGATACTGTGGAAGACCGCATACTATAGCAGTAAATGAAGTAGACCGATAATGTTTGCCGTGGAAGACCGCATACTATAATGTTTGTTTGATACTGTGGAAGACCGCATACTATAGAAGTAAATGAAGTAGACCGCCTATAATGTTTGATACCGTGGAAGACCTATAATGTTTGAAGTAGACCGCCGGCTATAATGTTTGTGTAAGACCGCATACTATAGCAGTAAATGAAGTAGACAGCCGTCTATAATGTTTGATACCGTAGAAGACCGCATGCTATAGCAGTAAATGAAGTAGACCGCCGGCTATAATGTTTGATACTGTGGAAGACCGCATTCTATAGCAGTAAATGAAGTAGACCGCCGGCTATAATGTTTGATACCGTGGAAGACCGCATACTATAGCAGTAAATGAAGTAGACCGCCGTCTATAATGTTTGATACTGTGGAAGACCGCATTCTATAGCAGTAAATGAAGTAGACCGCCGGCTATAATGTTTGATACCGTGGAAGACCGCATGCTATAGCAGTAAATGAAGTTGACCGCCGGCTATAATGTTTGATACCGTGGAAGACCGCATACTATAGCAGTAAATGAAGTAGACCGCCGGCTATAATGTTTGATACTGTGGAAGACCGCATACTATAGCAGTAAATGAAGTAGACCGCCGGCTATAATGTTTGATACCGTGGAAGACCGCATACTATAGCAGTAAATGAAGTAGACCGCCGTCTATAATGTTTGATACTGTGGAAGACCGCATTCTATAGCAGTAAATGAAGTAGACAGCCGGCTATAATGTTTGATACCGTGGAAGTCCGCATGCTATAGCAGTAAATGTAGACCGCCGGCTATAATGTTTGATACCGTGGAAGACCGCATACTATAGCAGTAAATGAAGTAGACCTCCGGCTATAATGTTTGATACTGTGGAAGACCGCATACTATAGAAGTAAATGAAGTAGACCGCCGGCTATAATGTTTGATACCGTGGAACACCGCATGCTATAGCAGTAAATGTGGACCGCCGGCTATAATGTTTGATACTGTGGAAGACCGCATGCTATAGCAGTAAATGAAGTAGACCGCCGGCTATAATGTTTGATACCGTGGAAGACCGCATGCTATAGCAGTAAATGTAGACCGCCGGCTATAATGTTTGATACCGTGGAAGACCGCATACTATAGCAGTAAATGAAGTAGACCGCCGGCTATAATGTTTGATACTGTGGAAGACCTCATGCTATAGCAGTAAATGAAGTCGACCGCATGCTATATCTTTGATACCGTGGTAGAAAGCATACTATAGCATTTTTTTTACCATAAAAATGTATTGCTGATAATCTACAAATCCACAATTCGCCCTTGCAGGGAGTATTGCTGCCATATATGGTCTGGTGCCCCTTCTGTCTGCTTCGGGGTTCTTGATAGGCTCCAGAGGCGGATATGCAATATGGTTGGCCCTGCCCTGGCGTCTCGTCTACAGTCACTTTCTCACAGACGCGTCGTCGCCTCCCTCTGTCTGTTCTACAAATACTTTCATGGCAATTGCTCCGAGCAGCTGCATTCGCTGGTTCCCAGACGTCACGAGTTCCAGCGCCTCACGAGGCTGGCATCCCGCTCTCACCCCTTCACTGTCGAAGCTCCTAAATATAGCCGTCTCTTCTACTCTTATAGCTTCATGTCTCGCACCTCTCGCCTGTGTAACACCCTTCCCTTTTCCTGTTTCCCTGTGAGCTATAATCTCCAGTTATTCAAGTGTAATGTCAATCGACATCTCCAGTTGCCTTGATCTATCCACTAACCTCATCCTTTCTTCTATCACTCCTATCTGATCTTGCTCTAAATTTTCTGTAACCCATTGCGTCCTAGTGGCTTCCCGCCTTGCTTGGGGTGAAATGCTTAAAAAAAAAAAAATTATTTTACAATAAAATATATTTTTATATTTTCATAGAGTTTCGACTTATGTTTGGACGTTAAGTATTTGGCCATAACTGGAATCCTAAAAGTTACTACCACCCTGGAACTGGGTAACCTAGAAACAACAGCAATAAAGAGGTGGTTTCTCAGAACCTCATCATCTTAGACCTTGCTGTTGGACGTAGTTTATCGTCATACCATGGCCGCAATTAATACAGAAAAGGTTGGTCGTATTTCTATGCAATAATAATGCAATATTCGGCTTTACTCGATCGGACCTAACGAAGGTTTCGCCTGCTAGGGGGACGTAGGTTCAAACCCTACCGGAAGGCGCATCTTTTCTTTAATAAGATTTCTGGAATATTCAGGCTGTTAGACGAAAATAAATAAATATAGCATTTAATAAATAAACAGCGCGTCTACTCTAATATGGGTATCCATTGAATATAACGTTTAAATGGATTAATAAATAAAAAGTTTTTTACGTCTTTAGATAATTGGTTCTGCAAACATTTACTTGGTTTATGAAGTAAAATATTAGTCGTTTTTTATTATAGTCTGAACGATTTATTTGCTTTATGGTCATTACCAACACCAGGAACACCGAAGATCACACCAGATTTGAATTTTACAAGTTTTTGAATTCAGAACTGTGTGTCTCATCGACTCGTTATTAATCCTTGCTAGACAACCCAGTCTAACTTGGTATGACAATAAACTACATCCGGTAGCAAGGTCTCTGATCGGGAGATTGGAGGTTTTCAGGTGTATTGAACCCCCTCTTAATTGCTATTGTTCTTAGGACGACCCGAACCTGACGTGGTAACACCTGTTAAGATCCAAGCTACGACCAAATAGTGACCCCCCCCAAAAAAAACATTATGAAAGTATAAAGCAATACATTTTCTTTTCTTTTTATGTGCCGCGTCCTTTCAGGACGTAGGCGATTATGGCTCTCCACTTCATCCTATCCCTTACTGCTCTCAATAAGTTTCGTCCCTCTGCCACCTCCCCCTGAGCAAGTTCTGTTATCCATTTGCTTAAACCCGCCAGGTATGTCATACATTGCTTTCCTACCACGGTATCAAACACTATGGCATGCGATCTACCAGAGTATCAAACATTATAGCCGGCGGTCTACTTTATTTACTGCTATAATATGCGGTCTACCACGGTATCAAACACTATAGCATGCAGTCTACTTCATTTACTGCTATCGTATGCGGTTTACCACGGTATCAAACACTAGGGCCTATCTACAGGATTGTTCTATCGTAAAAAATGCGACTGGTGTTTCCTCGGTCAATATGACACGTTTATGAAAATCTTTCAGCAGCGTTTTAATCTGGGGAATTCTGATGTGGGAGCTTCATTTCCTTCCTGGACAGGACACGCGCAAGGTGAGGTGAAGTGATGGTAGAATTCATCGTGGTAGACCGAGAGTAGGCGCCACGAGAGGAAACGTCATGTCACGATATAATTTATAGCCCGGTAGACCATATGCTATAGTAACACAAATTATCAGAAACACATGTTTGTAAAAAAAAAAAAAAATTACCAGCAATACATTTAAAACAAATTACCAGTAAAAGCAATCACTAATTACTTGTAAAAGAAGTTACTAATGCTCCCCCTCCAGAAATTAAATTTCAGCATTAAATGAACGAATGAGTTGATATACTGTAAGACAAGCCAAACCAAACTAAACTCGATACTAACTGTTGGACATGGACTGACTCGTCCATTTGCTTTGAGTAGAACGTCTGCTCAAAGGAACATTCATCACAAAGTTGGTCGCAAAGCATAGCGTTGAGTCGTACGCATTGCCGCACTGAAGTACGGACATCTCTATTAGTAATTAATGCCTCTCTTGTGATTAAACCTGTTCTACATTCAATCATTTGTTCCAGTGTTTCCTTACAGTATTATTAAACAGAACGACGAAAGTTATACGAAATTTGTAACACTAATAAGCTACGGTATCGGGGGACGCCGGTTCGAATATACTGTTTGGTAAATATATGGAGCATCTACTAAAGATTACGTTTTAGTGATGGGACTCCAATATTACTGATTAATATTTACCTATTCCCCGAACCTAATAAATGCTTACAGACTCTAATATAAAAAAAGAATATTTACCCATCTGCGAACCATGATTATAGACACAAATATAACGAGCGTTATTTACCTATCCCAATTAAATTCAAATTCAAATTTAGATTCAAGTATAAACAACCAATATTTATCATTAACCCTAACCAAATAAATATTTACAGTCAAATATAAACAACCAAAGTTTATCTATACCCTAACCAAATAAATATCGAAACAGTCAAATATAAACAACTAATATTTATTATTAATCCAACTAAATAAATATTTACAGTCAAATATAAGAAACAATACTTAACATTCTCCCAACCTAATAAATATTTACACATTCAAATATAAACAAACAATATTTATCATTAACCGCAACGTAATAAATATTTAAACAGTCAAATATAAACAACCAATAATTATCTATATTCCAACCAAACCAAATAAATATGTAGTCAAATATAAACAACGAATATTTATCATTAACCTAACCAAATAAATACTTACACAGTTGAATATAAACAACCAATGTTTATCTACACCTTAACCAAATAAATATCGACACAGCCAAATATAAACGGCCAATACTTAACATTAACCCTAACCAAATAAATATTTACCCATTCAAATATAAACAAACAATATGTATCATTAACCACAACCATGTAAATATCAACACAGTCAAATATAAACAATCAATATTTATCTATACCCCAACCAAGTAAATATTTACACAGTCAAATATAAACAACCAATATTTATCTATACACCAACTAAATAAATATTTACACAGTGATATATACACCACCAATATTTATCTAAAAATCACACCAAATAAATATTTAGAAATATTTTCACAGTTAAATATAAACGGCCAATAATTAATATTAACCCAACCGAAATAAATATTGACACATTCAAATATAAACAACCAATATTTATCTATACTCCAACTAAATAAATGTTTACACAGTTAAATCTAAACGACCAAAATTTATCTATACCCCAACCAAAAAATATTTACACAGTCAAATATAGACAGTCAATGTTTATCTCTATCCCAACAAAATAAATATTTATGCAGTCAAATATAAACCACCAATATTTATCATTAATCCAACCAAATAAATATTTACACAGTTAAATATAAACGAGAAATGTTTATCTATACCCCAACCAAATAAATACTTACACAGTTAAATATAAACAAGAAATGTTTATCTATACCCCAACCAAATAAATACTTACACAGTCAAATATGTACCACCAATATTTATCTAAATCCCACCAAATAAATATTTACACAGTCAAATATAAATAACCAATATTTATCATTAACTCAACCAAATAAATATTTACAGTCAAATCTAAACTACCAATATTTATCTATATCCCAACCAAGTAAATATTTACACAGTCAAATATAAACAGTCAATTTTTAATTAAAGCCCAACCAAATAAATATTTACACAGTTAAATTTAAACAAGCAATGCTTGTCTATACCCCAACCAAATGAATATTTACACTGTCAGCTATAAACGACCAATATTTATCTATACCCTAACCAAATCAATATTTACACAGTCAAATATAAACTGCCAATACTTAATATTAACCCCAACCAAATATATATTTACACATTCAAATATAAACAACCGATATTTATCATTAACCCAATCAAATAAATATCTACACAGTTGAATATAAACAACCAATATTTATCAATACTCCAACCAAATAAATATTTACACATTCAAATATAAACGACCAATATTTATCTATGCCCGAAACAAATAAATATTTACACAGTCAAATATAAAGAACCAATATTTATCTATACCCCAACCAAATAAATATTTACACTGTCAGA
Source organism: Acanthosepion pharaonis (assembly GCA_903632075.3). Lineage (NCBI taxonomy): Eukaryota > Metazoa > Mollusca > Cephalopoda > Sepiida > Sepiidae > Acanthosepion > Acanthosepion pharaonis. Next base: position 217,557 of record CAHIKZ030004486.1, read on the forward strand.
TATAAACGGCCAATAATTATCTACATCCGAATCAAATAATTCTTTACATAATTACATTTAAATAGCACATGTTTATCTATACCCCAACCAAATAAATATCTAAACAGTCAAATGTAAACGACCAGTATTTATGTGTAACTAATGTCATATTTGACAACATGGCTTTGTAGTCTTTGTTTACTGCTACTTCAGAAGTATAATTCTGACATGAGAAATGTAAAAAAAATCAGCATGAAACCCCTCACAAATAATAAGGAAAAGGAAGCTGAGGAGAGCAACAATCGTCTGTCATGTAGGGTTATGATATTATGAAATATTAGTTATATTATGAAAATCTGTTACTAATATTCGTGAAAAGTTTTTCATAAAAAATCTATGTATTACAATTATATATCCTTTATTTTGTTAATCGTCCCTATAATATCTATTTAATTTCTTGATTTTTTATCTTTAATATATTTTATTGTCCATTCAACATAAGTATTGTATTTTAGGTTCAAAATAATATATATAAAAGGATTTAATCACACCTGAGGCGTCTTTAACATTGTTCTCAAGTATATAATTTAAAAAAAAAAAATCTTCAATTTCTTTAAAACTAACGTTTTGTTAAATATATCTCTCTGCGTAATTCATTGTATCATAAACTTACGTTCATAACCGGATGTAAGCTAATGGTGACGCGTCTTAGACTGTCAATTCATCTAGATATGAATGAATAACACACCTACCCCTAACCTCTAATATATATTTCTCACTTTTCTGTCTTAGCCTTGACCCGTCTTTTGATTGGTTAACCAAGACATACCCACAAAATTTTGAAAATTTTCTCTCCTTTTTAACCCTTAAATAAGCTACCGTAGTGTTTTCTGTTTTCAAAAGTAAATCATTTTCATCATAAGTTACTGTTGTGTATGATACACCTAATTTACATAAGCGGACTACCGACCATATAAATATGGGTTGGTACCGGAAGACGGGGAAGATAGTAGAGATTAAGAAATTGAATCCAGAGACTCTGCCCGACTGCGATTTAGTCAACCCATTATGCAGGAACAGTCTTCCCAAGAATATACCAAACTAACTGTAAATATTGTGTACCTATTCTTTGTTTCAATACATTTTGTTAACGTACATTTTGTGTTGTATTATTCCATGCTTATTTAAGCTTCAACAGTTACCTAACATCGCCTGATGATGGAAGTGTTTTCAGATCCGAAACATAGACATTTTTATGTAGCGATGAAAAATATTTTTAAATAAAAATATTATTATATTCTACTATTCAGTGAGATTTGATAAATAGAATATTGGTTGTTTTATCACTTCTTGGAATGAAGAGTTTATCCTTTATTTGCAAACATTCAAACCAAATTTATTATAAAAAGTCGTTTTGATTTTTGTCTGTGGGCTTGCTATTTGTCCGCGGCTAGGACCCTAACAGAGTCATGGTGGACCTGGGAACAACAGCAATTAAGAGGTGGTGCCACGCTCCTCAAAACTTCCCTCTCAGAGGCCTTGCTGTCAGATATAACATCGTACACACTGAAAGGATCAGGCGTATCTATCCATCTATCTCGTTGTGTTCATATCTATCTATCTATCTATCTATCTATCTATCTATCTATCTATCTATCTATCTCAATATATATATATATATATATATATATATATATATATATATATCGGTTTCTTCATTATCTATCTATCTATCTATCTATCTGTTTTGGTCTCTATCTATCTATCTATCTATCTATCTATTTTGGTCTCTTCATATCTTTTTCTTTCTTTCTATCTATCTATATTTTTGTCTCTTCATATCTATCTATCTATCTACCTATCTATATTTTTGTCTCTTCATATCTATCTATCTATCTATCTATCTATCTATCTATCTATCTATCTATCTATTTTGGTCTCTTCATATCTATCTATCTATCTATCTATCTATCTATCTATCTATCTATCTATCTTTTTGTCTCTTCATATCTATCTATCTACCTATCTATCTATCTTGGTCTCTTCATATCTTTTCTATCTATCTATCTATCTATCTATCTATCTATCTATCTTTTTGTCTCTTCATATCTATCTATCTATCTGTTTTGGTATCTATCTATCTATCTTTTTGTCTCTTCATATCTATCTATCTATCTATCTATCTATCTTTTTGTCTCTTCATATCTATCTATCTATCTATCTATCTATCTATCTATCTATCTATCTATCTATCTATTTTTGTCTCTTCATATCTATCTATCTATCTATCTATATTTTTGTCTCTTCATATCTATCTATCTATCTACCTATCTATATTTTTGTCTCTTCATATCTATCTATCTATCTATCTATCTATCTATCTATCTATCTATCTATCTATCTATCTTGGTCTCTTCATATCTTTTCTTTCTATCTATCTATCTATCTATCTATCTATCTATCTATCTATCTATCTATCTATCTGTTTGTTCAGTGTCTGATGTGTATATATTTACATGCAACTAGATGCATATATTCATGCGAGTATCGATGTGTACATCCCGAGTAATGCATATGCTTTCTCGTGTGTCGATGCTTATCTTCTCAGCGTGTGTCTGGGTATTTGATTGTGTCCACATTTTTGACAAATGACAACCAAGCTGGTGATGCGAAAGGACGATTCTTGATGACGCGTGGCAAATGCACATCTTTTTTTTTTCAGCCAATCAGTGACCAGGAATTAATTAACATCGATCTTTACTCCCGCCAAAATATTTGAGCGTAAGAAGCAGGAAAAAAACACACACACATAAACTAAATAAAAGACGACTTAGGAAAGTCGGAGAAAAAAAATGGATGTAAAGTATTTTGCGTGGAAACATGAAGGAATATTAAAATAGAAACGACGAGGGGAGGTGGGAAATAATTGAATGAAAAAATAAATGAGCTGAGTTCTTCAGATTTAGAATGAAAAAACACACAGAAGAACTCGGCGAAAGAGAATAAAGTAATGAGTGAGAAGTCAGACAAAACAGATTCGAAAATAGTCAAAGATTTGAGATAAATTCAGTAAAGAAAGAGGAATAAAAATGAAAAGAAGCAAGAAAGAAGAGAAAAAAAGTTTTTCCTTTCCTCCTTTCTTTCGTCCCTTTTCTGAAAAGAAGAGTAGGAATATTAGAAACAAAAAAGTAGTGAAAAAAAATGTGAAAGTGAAAGTAAAAAGAATATAATGGAAGTGAAAAAGTGAAAGTGAAAGTCAAAAAGAAAGTGAAAGTAAAAGTAAAACAATAAAGTGAAAGTCAAAAAATTGAAAGTGAAGTAAAAAAGAAAGTGAAAGTCAGTTTCAAAAAATAAAGTAAAAGTCAGTGTCAAGAAAGAAAGTGAAAGTAAAATGAAATTGAAAGTGAAAGGGAAAGTAAAAAAGAAAGTGAAAGTCAAAAAAGGAGATGAAATTAAAATCAAAAAGAAAGTGAAACTTGAAGTCAAAAAAGAATAAGATAAGGAAACGGAAGGGAGGTAGGAAAATTACAAGAGCAACGAAAATGCAGAAAAATAAATAATGAAAGAAGCGAGAGATGGAGCTAGGAAGGAAATAAAATAAAGAAGAAAATGAAACTCTAGAAGAAAAATAAAAAAAGAATGGAAGAAAAACGACGAGTGAAAGGAAAATTGAAATCTAGACGAAAAGGAAGAGAGAAAGGGAGATGGGAGGACCAGAAAAATGAAACAAAAAAAGAAACAGTAACAAAGAAGAGAAGAGAGAAAGAGAAAGGAAGAAAAATGAAAGTGGAATGGGAGAAAAAACAGCGAATCAGATGAAGATAGAAATTGAAATAAAAAGAACAAAGAAAAAAAAACATTGAAATAAAAGCTGAATAGAAAATGGAGAGAAAAATGTGAAGAAAGAAAAGGTGAGGCGAATAAAAGGTATAGAGGCAAAGAGGAATGAAGGAGACAAAGAAAGAAAAATAAATTATAAAATGTGAAAGATAAATAGTAAAAAGAAAACATGGTAAAAAATAAATCCAATTGAGAATAGGGGGAGAGAAAGAGAAGAGGAAAGAAAATACAAGGTAGAGAACTGGAATAAAAATTAATTAAAAAAGGAGCGAAAAGATAAACAAAAATAGAAAGAGAAAAGAAGTATTGAAAAACGAAAATGAGAAGAAAAAAAACGAAAGAACGAAAAATCTTAAAAGAAAAATGTCTGAAGATAAAAAGAAAGATAAAAAGAAAGAAAGAAAGAAAATAAGGGTAGTTGAGAAAAGGATAGCGAGAAAGAAAGCATGAAAGAAAATGAGAGAATAGAGAAGAAAGAAAGAAAGAAAGAAAGAAAGAAAGAAAGAAAGAAAGAAAGAGAAAGAAAGAAAGAAAGAAAGAAAAAAAGAAAATAAGGGAAGTTGAGAAAAGGATAGCGAGAAAGAAAGCATGAAAGAAAATGAGAGAATAGAGAAGAAAGAAAGAAAGAAAGAAAGAAAGAAAGAAAGAATGAATGAAAGAAAATAAGGGAAGTTGAGAAAAGGATAAAGGAGAAAGAAAGAATGAAAGAAAATGAGAGAATAGAGAAGGGAAAGAAAGAAAGAAAGAAAGAAAATAAGGGAAGTTGAGAAAAGGATAGCGAGAAAGAAAATGAAAGAGAATGAGAGAATAGAGAAGAAAGAAAGAAAGAAAGAAAGAAAGAAAGAAAGAAAATAAGGAAGTTGAGAAAAGGATAGCGAGAAAGAAAGCATGAAAGAAAATGAGAGAATAGAGAAGAAAGAAAGAAAGAAAGAAAGAAAGAAAGAAAGAAAGAAAGAAAGAAAAAAAGAAAATAAGGGAAGTTGAGAAAAGGATAGCGAGAAAGAAAGCATGAAAGAAAATGAGAGAATAGAGAAGAAAGAAAGAAAGAAAGAAAGAAAGAAAGAATGAAAGAAAATAAGGGAAGTTGAGAAAAGGATAGCGAGAAAGAAAGCATGAAAGAAAATGAGAGAATAGAGAAAAAGAAAGAAAGAAAGAAAGAAAGAAAGAATGAAAGAAAATAAGGGAAGTTGAGAAAAGGATAGCAAGAAAGAAATCATGAACGAAAATGAGAGAAAAGAAAAGAAAAGAAAGAAAGAAAGAAAGAAAGAAAGAAAGAAAGAAAGAAAGAATGAAAGAAAATAAGGGAAGTTGAGAAAAGGATAGCGAGAAAGAAAGCTTGAAAGAAAATGAGAGAATAGAGAAGGAAGAAAGAAAGAAAGAAAGAAAGAAAGAAAGAAAGAAAGAAAATAAGGGAAGTTGAGAAAAGGATAGCGAGAAAGAAAGCATGAAAGAGAATGAGAGAATAGAGAAGAAAGAAAGAAAGAAAGAAAGAAAGAATGAAAGAAAATAAGGGAAGTTGAGAAAAGGATAGCGAGAAAGAAAGCATGAAAGAAAATGAGAGAATAGAGAAGAAAGAAAGAAAGAAAGAAAGAAAGAAAGAAAGAAAGAAAGAAAGAAAATAAGGGAAGTTGAGAAAAGGATAGCGAGAAAGAAAGCATGAAAGAAAATGAGAGAATAGAGAAGGAAGAAAGAAAGAAAGAAAGAAAGAAAGAAAGAAAGAAAATAAGGGAAGTTGAGAAAAGGATAGCGAGAAAGAAAGCATGAAAGAGAATGAGAGAATAGAGAAGAAAGAAAGAAAGAAAGAAAGAAAGAAAGAAAGAAAGAAAGAAAGAAAGAAAGAAAGAATGAAAAGAAAATAAGGGAAGTTGAGAAAAGGATAAGGAGAAGGAAAGCATGAAAGAAAATGAGAGAATAGAGAAAGAAAGAAAGAAAGAAAGAAAGAAAGAAAAAAAAAAGAAAATAAGGGAAGTTGAGAAAAGGATAGCGAGAAAGAAAGCATGAAAGAAAATGAGAGAATAGAGAAGAAAGAAAGAAAGAAAGAAAGAAAGAAAGAAAGAAAGAAAGAAAGAAAGAAAGAAAGAATGAAAGAAAATAAGGGAAGTTGAGAAAAGGATAGCGAGAAAGAAAGCATGAAAGAAAATGAGAGAATAGAGAAGGAAGAAAGAAAGAAAGAAAGAAAGAAAGAAAGAAAGAAAGAAAAGAAAGAAAGAAAGAAAGAAAGAAAGAAAAGAGAGAAACAAACGCGGGAAAAGAAAGAAAGAAAGAAAATAGCAAGAAAAGAAGAAAATAAAGAGAAAGTAAGAGAATGCGGGAGACAACTGTAGAAATAGCGAGAAAGAAAGAAAGAAAGAAAGAAAGAAAAAAAAAAAGAAAATAAGAAAATGTATAAAAATGTGCAACGAATGAAAATATATGAAAAATAATACAAACCAGGAATAAAAGAGAATTAATAAAAATCAAGGAAGAAAATACTTTTAAAAAAAGAAAGGATGGAATAAAATAATAAGAAAAGTTTTAACAAAGAAAATGATAGAGCAATGGAGTGAGAAAAAGAGAGTGGAAAGCCTTTTGTGTAACGAAAAAGAGTTTTGACAAATGATAAACGTTGATAACGATGAAAAAAAAATGAAGTAACATCCGAAGATAAACGAAAGTCGTAAAAAGCCCCCCCCCCCAAAAAAAAATGTAGCAAAGCATAACAGAATTGAAGGAATCAATAAACGAACAGGAATGAAGGAATTATTGAAGCAGTGTCTGTGGAATACTTTAAACCATTAGAATGTTGACGTGAATGACAACAAATTTAGAATCTGTCAAGGAGGAAATAAAAAAAAAACGAAAATAGCGCGTAAAAATTAAATAATGAAAAATAAAAAAGGCCAATCATATTTTTAAAAATGGCAGAAAAAAAACTTTCGTAGAGAAACAGAAAAGCGAAAATGACACTATAAAAGAAAATAACGAAATTCACGTAAAAATAAATGAGAGTAATATATATATATATATATATATATATATATATATATATATATATATTCGAAAGACTGTTAAAACTACTGATTACTTGAAGAATAATAAATATATCACGCTCATAATATAACAAGTGTTCATAATAATATGGTCGTAATATAAAATTCGGTTATTCCTTTAAAAATTGTCGGATGCATAACGGATTTATGACTAGGGTTGAGTTTGGTTTTATGGATTTATCAACGCTTCTGCCTGAATTTCTCTGATGAAATTATTAATATTTCTGTTGCTTACAAGCGGACAATTGTCCTCATCTTTGTTGTTGTGATGACAACCTTTCGGTTATTGGGCTCCCCCGGCCTTCATCAGGCTTGATGCGTATAACCTTTATAGAATTCTCATTCAACTGCCGGTTTCTCGAGATATGTCTCTTTTAATTCTTATTTATCACTGCTCAGTTATTACATGTACCGTTTCAATTGAATTCAAGCACATACTACGCATCCTGAAAGAATCAACGAGGATCCCCTTAGTAGGCATAGCGTAGAAACAGATACGATATGGGAGCCGTTAATAAAGAAAGACAAAAGACAGCAAGGTTTTAACAGCCGCAGTAAAAAGAGAAGCTTCGACGAGTGCACTCAGGATATATTTTGTCTGTATATCCCCGCCTTACATCAGTGGAACAAAACATTGGTCATTCTAAACCCGTAATGAATGCTTGCCAGGCTTATATATATATATATTTTTTAAGCAATAGAATTTACAACATTTTCTTTTGTTCGCCCAGTGCATGGCCCAAGAGCCACTCACTGTAGAAGGTTCTTAAACGAGTTTGGTCTTAAGGCGTACCCAGTAATCAAAGCAGCTGAAATTTTTCATGGTTCAGAAATATCATACCGAATTGTGGCGTAAGCACGGAAAAAAACTCGTTCGATTGTGAGGACTAAAGGATCCAATAAAATTTGGGTTTACAACGGCTGCGAGGTTACATCTTCTACCCCTAGATTTATAAAGGGCCTTAACACTAGGGTATGCCAATAGGAAGAATAGAGGCGGCAATTTAACTACTGTATAGAATACATTTCTAGTTATTAGATTGTTCGGAAAATAATATCCTTTTTGAGAATCATCTTTTATTCCTGAATTCATGTATTTAAACAGTGTTCACATCATTCAAAATAAGAACCCTGAACGTCTATACATTTCTGACATCGTGTTTAGATGTAATTTATGCCCTTACGTTAAAACTCAATAGTTTGAACGCCATAAAAAAAATTGAATGCAGTTTCGGCATTTTCATTGTAACTGATTGTCTTTTGGCTTAAATAATTGTCAAGATTGTCAAAGTGCCTATTTACATTATTCAGACTATTGTCCTCATCTTTGTCGCCATATTTATTACAACGTTTCGGCCCTTCAGTATCTGTCTATATTTCTGAGATGAGGTATCATGTACATTATTTACATTATTCGGACTATTGTCCTCATCTTTGTCGCCATATTTATTACAACGTTTCGGCCCTTCAGTATCTGTCTATATTTCTGAGATGAGGTATCATGTACATTATTTACATTATTCGGACTATTGTCCTCATCTTTGTCGCCATATTTATTACAACATTTCAGCCTTTCAGTGTCTGTCTATATTTCTTGGATGAGGTATTATGTACACTATTTACATTATTCGGACTATTGTCCTCATCTTTGTCGCCATATTTATTACAACATTTCAGCCTTTCAGTGTCTGTCTATATTTCTTGGATGAGGTATTATGTACACTATTTACATTATTCGGACTATTGTCCTCATCTTTGTCGCCATATTTATTACAACATTTCAGCCTTTCAGTATCTGTCTATATTTCTGGGATGAGGTATTATGTACACTACTTACATTATTCGGACTATTGTCCTCATCTTTGTCGCCATATTTATTACAACGACACGACCGTTCAGTATCTGTCTATATTTCTGCGATGAGGTATTATGTACATTATTTACATTATTCGGACTATTGTCCTTATCTTTGTCGCCATAGTTATCACAACGTTTCGGCCGTTGTACGCTCTGGCCTTCTTCAGTTGATTGGAATGTCGAACTTAACCCTTTATTTCGCTCACTGGGGTAGACTGTTCTAGTTCCACGTGCCATGTTTAATGGATGTCAGTTATCAGTTATCTCCTGTTAATTCCCCTCTCCAATTAATTTGCATGATACCTAGACATGAATGATTATCTAATTATACCCGAAAATATATTTTATTAATAAACAATTATTATATACGATAAGTACATTTTCAAAATTGAATTTACAATTGCCTATACGCTTGAGTACTCAACAACGAAGGCATGCGTAAATAGTCATTTATACACACACACGTACACACGCACTTATATGTTATTGTTATACGTTATTTATATAGACACAATTAAGTAAATGCTCTGTTTATAATAAACAGTATTAAACAACATTTACCGGCCTGGACGTCTGAGAAACTTTCATAGAAAATATGCGTCCTCCGAGAGGAATCGAACCTGTATCCTATACGGAACCTGGCATATAGCCTGACGTGCCTTAACGGTTTGGGTCACAGAGAAACGTTCGTTTAGCAAGTTCGTTTTACTATTTTTACACACTATTCTCTATGATTTTCTCTCATTCATTCATATCTGCTAAATGCGTATCCAAATGTAAACAAATGACGTTGCACATTATGAAATGAACAAAGTCCGACAATTATTTTAAAACATTTTTTTATGTTCATACATTCTTTTTTTATAAATACAAATTATTTAAGTTTATAATAAACAGTATTAACAACATTTACCGGCTTGAACGTCCGAGAAACTTTCATAAAAAATATGTGTCCACAGACAGGTATCGAACCTGTTTCCTATACAGAACCGTCATATAGCCTGACATGCTCTACCAGTTTAATTACAGAGGAACGTCTGGATAGCAAGGTCGATTTAAATTGTAATTTAAAAGCAGTAAAATCGACCTTGTTTACCAATTTCTCACAGATGTGATGTGGCTTCACTCCGTATTTTCTACAAATATTTCCATGACCTCTTCTCTGATAAGCTATTATCACTGGTACCCCGACTGCATGAATTTAAGCGTGCTACTAGGTTGGCATCTCGATCCCGCTCCTTTTACCGTCGAAACATGTAAATGTAACCGCCTCTTATACTCCAATTGCTTTTTCTCTCGCACTTCCAAACAGTGGAACTCCCTTCCTCTTACTTGCTTCCCTGGTGGCTATAATCTTCAAATATTCAAATGTAATGTCAATCGACATCATCTGATGATGTGATCTTGATCCCCGTAATTTTCTCTATCGTTTCCTAAAACACCCCTCTTTACTCTTGCTATCACTCATTGAAACCCCTTTCGTGCTAGTGGCACTCCCGCCTTGCTTGGGGTGAAATGCTTAAAAAATATCTGCGAAGTGTTTTGAGGAAGGACGGAAAATGCGACACCGAAATCCGAAGGCGCATTGGCAGTGAGAAAGATACCTTCCCAAAGCTAAGCAAAGTATTAAGAAACAGGAAAATCCCGGAAAATCCTGGAAAATATTTTAAAAGAGGACGGAAAATGCGACACCGAAATCCGAAGGCGCCTTCCAAAACCTAAGCAAAGTATTAAGAAACAGGAAAAACCTTTGTTAGAAACGAAGACAAGTGTGCTGATCCGTTACGTGATATCAGCCCTCCTTTATGGCAATGAATGCTGCGCAATCTCTTTTGAGATGAAGAAGAGACGTGAAGCAACAGAAATGTAGTTCTACAGAAGGATGCTGAGGATACCATAAACCGAACAGCAACGACATTAAGAGAAAATGGAAACTGAAAGGAAAATTATGCTTAGCATCATGAAATGACAGTTTAAATTTCTAGTGCACATAACGAGGACAGAGGGCTTGAGAAATCTGACACTCACAGGACAGACTGAAAGCAAGAGTGACAGAGGAAAACAACGTATGATATACTTAGTGAGCTTGAGTAAATATATGGCGGGACAAGGTTTAAGAGAGATAAGAAAAAGAAAAAAATATTAAAAGCTAGAAAGGACGTTATGGAGAGCCATGATCGCAAACGTCCTGAGAGGACACGACATATAAAGAAGAATTGAAAGTTCATTCATAGATATTATGTTTCATCCTCGTTTTCTTCCTAGTAACGTGGTTTGTTGGGGTAGGTGTTAGATATTTATACAAATAATTCTATGTCGCACCCCCTAAATCCTAAAATATATTTTCTCTCGCACGGACGGATGTAACCAGGATTAAAGCCTCCATTAGCCATTTAGACGCGGGGACGTAGTTTCAGTGAAATAACAAAACCGGCAGATCAGATTTAAGGATTCAACGTTAGCCAATCAAACGGGAGATCGAGAATCTAAAATTTTGGTCAAGTTGAGCCTATCACTATCGATATAAGCAGATGAGAATCAGTATTTAAGCAGATAGCGGTATAGTGACCATATCGATGGACCAGGAATGACAAACCGGAGAACTAACGACCCGCCGATAGATAATTAGATTTATTTGTAAGTACGAGCTTCGCAAACTTAAACCAAATACACCCCCACGAAAATCTTACACGTGTAAATTATGACCGGTATTTGCCGTTCTAACAACAAACTTATCGCTCTGAAAGTGACTCATCCTTTTACGTTTTCAATTTTTCGCCTAAAATAGTTTTTATTGCTTACTAGCAGTAGAGCCCGGCGTTGCCCGGGGATGTAACAGTAAGAGATAGATCAAGACTGAAAAAATAAAAATTGACAAAGATTATTGTTTAAGGTTGACGGACACGCATGTCTTAATTAGTTTTTTTGTTTTTTTTTTGTTTTTTTTTTTTACTAATTGCTCAAACCCAAACTCAAACAAAAACATTGTTTTCAATCGTTATGAGTCTATCGACTGAACAGCATTTTATTATAAACAATTGTCTTGTAAATGGAATTTTTAAAGCATTCTGAATGTAAAAATAAAGAAAAAAGTGTGCAAGACAATAAGAAACACTACCTGCCCCCCCCCAAAAAGTGAAGTTTTGTTGAAATCGGTTGATAAATGTAGGAAATCCGATCCAATATATAAATGAACACACACACACACACACACACACACACACACACACACACAACCTGGGTTTTATAATAAGTATAACTCGATATGAGTTGTCCCCCTTTCATTATGGCGACAGAATCGTGTTTTATCGTGTTTTCAAATTGATTTCATGCAAAAACAATTGCATTTTTCCAATTTTTGGCGCCGTCAGAACCACCGCAAGGAAATTCTACGTAGTCCTGTGAAGTTTTGTTGAAATCGGTTGAAAAATGTAGGAAATCCGATCCAATATATAACCGTTACAGACACACACACACACACACACAATCTGCGTTTTATAATAAGTAAGATTCTATAAAATTATGTTTTCATTTATTCATGCTTCTATGGTTAGAGGCGTTGCTACCTTAGGACCGGCGAAACAAATTTTAGCCATAACACCCACTACATAAATGTTTTTTTCCGATTCTATCCCCCAAATTTGCATTATAGTTTTTTAAAAAAATATCTTAATAAATATTTTTTCCATGTTATTGTCATATACAAAGAAAAATGAATAGCAACCGACACAAAGGTTCGAGCGTGACACTCTGGGCTTATAAATATATGTTTTTAGCCAGGTGTGTACATAGTGTTGTCAGTCTACTGACTGCAGTGATTACTGAGTGACTACTGAGTGGAACTATCCAGTCGAATTAGTGTGAATTATTGTGCGTCGATGATTTAGGCTTTGATTTAGGTTTTACCGGACGTTAAGCCGAGCCGCGCTACTAACAAGGTATTCACTGAAATGGTTAATTAATTATCTTTAGTTGACTTTTATTTCTTTGTTCTTGTTAAGTATTTATTCGCGGTTGTTTTATCTTAACATTCCAGTCACAAAAGCTACTAATTTTTAATTCAGATTTTTAAAAATGCCATTTATAAGCAAATTTTATTTTTATATTTCGTCGTGTTTGTATAAAGAAAATTTACTTCTGCCTTGGCAAAATCCAGTACTAACTTACAGCGTTCATAATAAGCATTGTTGTCATCTGATATTTCTCATTTGTCCAAATTAGCCGAATGTATCCGAAAAAATCAAATTATTTAAATAATAATGGGTTATCAACTAGGTATCTATGCTGATGATACAACTATTTGCTGATGTCTTAATAATGTAGATCTGATCAGTTCGATGTGGACAAATTGGCAGCTCATCTAAAAACTGATCTACAATCTGTTGTTAAACGGGGCAAGGAATGGCTTGTTAAATTACTCTCTCTTAATCATCTGAGAGAATGTTTTTAAGTAATAATAATAATTTCCATGGTGCTACATGATTATACGTCTTGCTGATGACACACCTATTTACTCTTGTATAAAGAGTAAGCCTGATCGGTTCAATAAGGTCAAATTGACCGCTGATCTGAAAAATGACCTAAAATCTGTTGTTAAATGGGGCAAGGAATGGCTTGTTAATTGTAACGCTTCCAAAACGAAACTCATGTAGAAAAACGATGAAAAGTAAAAAAAAAAGACGAGGATATAAAAAGGGAATGACAAAAAAGTGATGGAAGGAAAAAGAAAAGTGAAAAGATTAAGAAGAGAATAAAGGGAAGTGAAAGAGACAGAGAAAGAGAAGAAAAGATATAAAAGATGAATAAGTACAAAAAATGAAAAAAGAGAAAGAAAAAAAAGGAATGAAATGGAAAAAAAAAAGATTAAGATTAGGATAATCAAAAAAGAAAGAAGACGAAATAAAAACATTTATTTTCATTTTTATTACGCAACAATAACTTTTAACTGTTGTTAAACGGGGCAAGGAGTCACTTGATAACTTTACCGTCTCAAAAACGAAACTGCTCTGTTTTCATCATCTAAAAGAACCATTCATACCTTCCGTCAGTATGGCTGATGCTAACCTACACGAAAGTGACTCATTGAACCTTCTTTAACTAACGTTTTCTGCTGACAAAAAGGAAAAAGTATATCGAATCAATTGCTAAGTCTGTGGCTAACAAAGTTCTTTCAGTATATCTTGCTAGACAATCTTTATCTCCACAACTTGCCTGGTGCTTCTGATATATGTTAGAGAATCAGCAATATTATTGGTCCCGATCTGGCATCTCGGCTTCAGTCAATTTTCATCGCCGTAACATAGCTTCCCTGTGCCTTATAAATACTTTCACGGTAATTGTTCTGATGAAGTTTCCGCTGTGGGAACTCGAATTGATGGTACCTCGCAGTACCAGATTGGGGGCAAGTGCATTTTATAGTCGAAATGTAACCGCAAGTTCTATGCTAACAGTTTCTTCTATCGCTCTTTTCGCTTTTGAAACGCACTTCCGGGTTCATGCTTCCCAATTAACTTTGATCTTCAGAAATTTAAATGCAATGTCAATTGTTATCTTCTGTCTTCTTAATTCTTGTTCTTTCATTGTCCTCTCTCCTTAATAGTAGTTTTTATCCTATTATATAACACCCAGTAATCGTTTGCATCTTAGTGGCTTTATTGCCTTTGAATCTTCAGAAATTTAAATGCAATGTCAATTGTTATCTTCTGTCTTCTTAATTCTTGTTCTTTCATTGTCCTCTCTCCTTAATAATAGTTTTTATCATATTATCTAACACCCAGTAATCGTTTGCATCTTAGTGGCTTTATTGCCTTTGAATCTTCAGAAATTTAAATGCAATGTCAATTGTTATCTTCTGTCTTCTTAATTCTTGTTCTTTCATTGTCCTCTCTCCTTAATAATAGTTTTTATCATATTATCTAACACCCAGTAATCGTTTGCATCTTAGTGGCTTTATTGCCTTTGAATCTTCAGAAATTTAAATGCAATGTCAATTGTTATCTTCTGTCTTCTTAATTCTTGTTCGTTTATTGTCCTCTCTCCTTAATAGTAGTTTTTATCCTATTATCTAACACCCAGTAATCGTTTGCGTCTTAATGGCTTTATTGCCTTGCTTGAGGTGGAATGATTAAAAAAATTAAATCAAAATAATCTACTTAAACAGATTTCATTTTATATAATTGTATATATTTATATATACTTTAATTTTATATATTATATATATTTAAATAGATAATTATTTA
>CAHIKZ030004486.1:237500-240000 GCA_903632075.3 Acanthosepion pharaonis
GCTAAGTTTGCCTTAAGGCGATTTGACACGGATGGGTGCAGACCAGATCCACTAAAATTTAGGGGACACGATTTACTAATACGTGGGGTTTCTAAATCCCGTCTTCACTTTTCAATAAGTAATCGTTTCTGTTTGAAATACTCGATTGAATTTCTGAAAAGAAAAGTGTAAATAATAATAATAATAATAATAATAATAATTTATCTTGTTCTTTTTCTATGTTCCATGATCCTTCAGGATGTTGATGATCATGACTCTCCACAATTTCCTTTTCCTTGTGCCATCCATTTACTCAATCTCGTTAGGTCTCTATTTTTCTATGTCCTTCTTGCCTTCAATATGCTCTGTGAGTGTCAAGTTTTCCAAGCCCTCTTTCCTCATGTGTCTGAGAAATTTCGACTGTCTTTTTATGATGTTAAGTATAAGTGTCCTTTTTGCCTTCATTTTTTTCTAAAATTTCGTAGTTGCCCACATGTTTAGTTCATGATATATCCTTCCATATAATCAGTAATCTTTTCTTCGTCGTCCTGGGCATGACGATGAAGTACATCCGGCAGCAAGACTTCTGATCAGAAGGTTTTCAGGAGTGTGGAATCACCTGTTAAATGCTGGTGTTTTCAGGTCCACCCTGACCTGGCGTGGTAAGGACCTGTTAGGGTCCAGGCTATGGGGTCTAAACATTATGAAATTTTAAAAAATAGGTTTTAAATACCAGGAATATATTTTTGTAAAAATTATTATCAGCTATAAATCTTTGAAAAAATACCAACAATAAAGCGCTTGCTGGCATTAAATAACCCATTTAGGTTGATATGCCGTAAAAAAACAAACAAACAAACAAATAAAAAACAACAAAAAAACAAAGATGAAAGAGTTCTTAATAATATCTATAATAATAATAATAATAATAATAATAATAATATTCCTTCATAATATCCATCATCATTATTATCAATTTTTATTATTTATCAATTTCTATTACTGTCCCTTCATTATCTATATATATATATATATATATATATATATAATCACTAAGCTTTAATTTCTCTGTATCTACCTATTTGAGTCTATTCCTATCTATCTATCTATCTATCTATCTATCTATCTATTAATCTATCTATCTATCTATCACATTCTATTCATATATATATATATATATATATATATATATATATATATATATATATATATATATGTCTATCTCATTCTAATTATTAGGTTGGTGCAAAAATAATGACGTAATAATGTCGTTTTTGACGTATTTTTTAACGTTAAAAAACGACATTATTACGTCATTATTTTTGCACCAACCTAATATAACTGTTCATATTTATCTATCTATTACTGTTTCTTCATTATCTATCATTTGTCTATTACCGTCTCTTCATTATCTATCTATCTGTGTTTATATATATATATATATATATATATATATATATATATATATATATAATTTCTGTATTCACCTATTTGAGTCTATTCATATCTATCTATCTATCTATCTATCTATCTATCTATCTATCTATCTCATTTTAATTATAACTGTTCCTATGTATCTGTCTATTACTGTCTCATCATTATCTAACTATCTGTTTGTTACTCTGTTAAACTTTTTTAATCAAAGTGACGCAATTCTCTAACTTTCAGTAGCTCATGTTTCAGATATCTTGGATTCCTAAGTTTTCATTCCTGCGATTGTTTTCGGCGGTTTTTTACGTGATTTTTATGACAAATTTTTTGTACGATAATAATGGAAATCAATTTAGGGATAATCGTAATTAATTGCGAAAGTCACCCATGAAATAAAAAGTAACTGTTTGTACGGAAAGTAAGGACCTACGTCCATCAAATATTCTTTAAAATGTCAAAAGATGAGGGGAATTCAAGAAGACAGAAGATGGCGATCGGCGTTGCATTTAAAATTTTGACGATTGTAGTTATTAGGGAAGCAAGAAATCAGAAGGGAGCTCCACAGGTTTGAAGAGTGAGAAAAAGAATTTTTGGACTAGAAGTGGCGTTCTCATTTAACTATTTCAACAGTAAATGGGTGGCACTTAGATGCTAATCCAGTCGCACGATTAAATTCATGTAGTCGGGGAACCAGAAAGAAACACAAGTCAGAGCAGTTGCCGTGAAAATATTTTTTAAAAAGACTGAGGGAAGTCAGGTCGGTGAGAAAATGACTGAAGCCGAGATGCCAGGTCAGGATCGATTACATTGCAGATCCTTCTTTGGATTTTGTCAAGAATCTCGAGATGCACAACAGGAGCACCATAGTAGATGTGGCAACAGAATTCAATGCGTGGACGTGTAAATGTGCAATATGGATTTTACTTTTGTTGTTTGTTTACACGTAGTAGTAATATTAGTAACAGTAGTAGTATTAAATATAATTTTTGGCAATGATGTTCACCCTCTACAAGACTCATGAGTAACTCGAATTAAATGGTTAATATGTAATAAGCCCCATTTCCATGCATGATGATAATGCGACCAAGAT
>CAHIKZ030004486.1:245000-252500 GCA_903632075.3 Acanthosepion pharaonis
TCTTTACCGGAAGACTCATTACTGATTCTATATCCTATGGAGGAGATTATGTGTTTGATTATGGATATAGGTGGATATATAATGGATTTGCATTAGTTTTCATGTCGGACTGGTATGTAATATTGACTAAGTCTAGTGTTCATCGAGGAAATCTAATTTTTTTTTTTTTAAATTTGTATTGATTTTAACTTTCAGGTTTAGACTATTGTATTAATTTCCCGATTTTGTCAATTTTGATTTTCGTAGAATTTTTCACCACCATAAGGCCGTCATCTCTATATAAACCTATGTCTTCTAAATTGATATCATAGTGAGCACTAAGGTTATATTATATGAACAAACCAACGCGGTCGGAAGACTCAGCAGATTCTAACGATCCCATTGTGAATTGGTCAACTGCATTATCGATTGTTCTTTGTTATGGATAAGGACAGATTTTTTAGAGTCCATAATAATGTCCAGTTCCTCGTTTGATAGATCGAAGTTCTCGGTGGCAAATTCCAATGCCCATGTAAAGAGATCCCTGCAAATGGATGGGTAGTAATCCAAAATATCAAACTGGATCAGTGAATAATTAGATTCATCATTTATATATTATTAAACCACTTGGACACTTCGACGTAGTGTAATGGTTAACAAGTTTCTCTCATTACATCAATTACGAGTGAGTTGTGAGTTCGATCCTCACTAGGTGATCCCAACTTTCGGCTTTGTGCCACATCTAAGCTAAGCTTAAAAAATCATTTTGGTCATTTAGGCGTAGTGTAATGGTTAGCAAGATTGTCTCGCTAAAACTGTTACCATTGAATTGTGAGTTCGATCATCACTGGGTGCCCCATACTTTCGGACTTGTGTCACATTTAAGCTATGCTTAGAAATTCATTTTCGGGCACCTCGACGTGGTGTAATGGTTAAAAAGATTGCCTTGCTATATCAATTGCAAGTGAGTTCGATCTTCACTGGGTTCCTCATACTTTCGACTTCGTGCCATATCTAAGCCGAGGTTAGAAAATCACAATATTATTCAACCACTTGATGACATCAGTGGTATTTATCCATTGTACCAGTCCAAGGCGGTTTTAAATGAATGGTTGATTCTATCAAGGATAGTTTTACTGATTTTACCAATTTCTTGGTCTAATAGGGTTGATGATCCTAGTAGGAAGGTTACTTTCAAAATATTATCAATTTTCCTATAATTCTTAGTTAAGTTTTTTTCTAATTAAACCATTATAATCTTTAGGAATGATTTTATAGAAATTTGCTCTTTCGTCAGATTTACCAAAAACTTCATCAGACGAATCCTTTACAACTTAGTCGAGATGTCTCTGAAAATGATCTTCATGTTTATAAAAAGACATATTGTTAATTATTTTCAATAAATCATTTTCAAAACCCAATAACCATTCGATGAATTGTGCAGCTTTTATGCTTCTGAAACCATAAAATTCCAGTTCTTATATATGATATATATATACCGAGAATTGAAACCCGATATATATATATATATATATATATATATATATATATATATATATATATATATATGGGTAAGTAGAAGGATAGACTGGGTTCTATAGCCTTGAATGGCAACTGGTCTAGGAGAAGGACAACTCTGAATTCAAAACCTGCGGAGGGTCGTCTGGGGACCTTGTGGAACTTAGTGCCCCAGGTCTCTGTATTCGGCCCTTGAAAAAGTGTGGATGGTCCTGCACGAAACCTTCACCTCTATAATCAAATCTCATGTGCTGTTGTCGGGCTGTCGGTTTCCTACGAACTGATCTGCTTGTCCCTCATACGTCGAATTCGACTGGAGAGTCGACGACGACGATATATATATATATTGTAATTTCGGCCTGATGAGGCAGATATTAAAAACTTATCTGTCGAAATAAATTTATTACAGAATTCTTCGATGATGTGGTAAGTTTTTTCCTTTGATGTATGTACGTATATATATATATATATATATATATATATATATATACTGATCTACTTGACCCTCATGCGTCGAATCTCGACGGGAGAGTCGATTATTATATATATATATAATTCATCGTGTCTAGAAGAAACCTCAACAGAATGCAGAAAGCACTGGACGGCCGTTTCGTCCTATATTTGGGACTCGTCAGCAGTGAGCATCCACTACCGAGAATTGAAACCCGAATATATATGTATTGTAATTTCGGCCTGATGATATATAGCAGAAGCACCAGACCATATGTGGCAGCAATATTCAAAGCATGAACGCATGGTAGACTTATAAATAGGTACCTCCACAAAAATCGTGATACCTAAGGTTTAAATTATTTTAAAAAAATGAAAAAGATTTTTTGAGACTTGCATTTTAGCTTCAATTGAAAGCTAAAATATTAAATTTACTGTTTCCAGTAAGCAAAATACTCTGGTGTATTTCCAACAGAAATTATATTGATTGAAATCGATTTTTATTTCTTTTCCTCGTTGCCCATTTTTGAATCATTTTTAAACACAAGTTCATTCACAGTTTTAAAAATCTTGTAAAAATAAAATATAAATTTTCTGAAACTTTATTTGAGGGATATTAGTTAATTTAAAGTATAATTAATCTTATTTGAAACAAATACTATTTACTTTGAGTTTAAAATATCACAAAAAGTATTTTTAACTGAACAATAGCTGATTCGATGTGTTGACAGCTTGATGACAGGTTTATAGTTGTTCTACGGAGACTTTATCTGTAAAACATAATTTAAAAAAATGACTTGAGCACCGAAGACGAGATTTAATAATGAAAATTATAAAAAACAAACAGGGAGGACAAAGCGTTGCATGACAAATACATAAAAAGAACAAAAGAAACTGATGTGGCCCAACAGGAAACACATCAGTGGCTGAGGAGCACCGGACTGAAAACTGAAACAGAAGGCCTAATTATTTCAACTCAGGACCAAAGCCTCTCAAACAGATCCTATCACTGTCATATAATCAATGATGGAAATTAACCTAAAATACAAAATCTGCGAAAAATCTGTTTAAATCGTCGACCATATTATCTTAGAATTTCCGGAACTGGCAAAATAAATATACCCTATCTTGTTATATACATAACAAGATCGAGACACATGTGCACTGGAAGATATGCAAGAAGCACAAAATCGAAACCACTGTGCACCAATCAGACACGATTACCCAAAATAACGATGTAACTATCCTCTGGGACATGTCAATTCAAACGGACAGGCAAATAAAAGTAAACAGAACTTATGTTTTTAAAAAGACGGTTGTTTAAGTTGGCTTTCAAAACGATATGGTCGTTGGTACTAGGCGAGCGAATCTGATTATATGAAAATCTGTTTAGCTTCTTGGATTTTTCATATACAACCATCTCTACAATAGAGAATACTTAAGATATAAAAAGCACTTCGTAAGGCGTGGGCTGTACTCCTGAGAACAATGTTTTGTATTTCTTTAAGGCATGGGATTCCAGGAATACCCTCAATGAGTCTATTGGAATATTTTCGAACCAATCTGAGAGCTTCAACTACAACAGGGATTGTTGATGTTCCCATGTACCACATTTTTGACATTTTTATTCGATTTCAAGGTCCTTGTATTTTGACAGCTTTTTGAGGATCTTCGAAGATACATTACAGTCTGTATGGACTGCCATATCAATAAGGAGGCAATTTTTTGTCTTCGGTCTCTAATAACAATGTCTGGTCGGTTAGCCTTGATTGTTGTGTGTGTGTGTATAGTGTAGTCCCATAAAATTGTTGTTATTATTATTATTATTATTATTATTATTATCTCTGAAATTTCTTTAATCGAAATACCATACTTACATCATTCTGTAAGAAGTATACCCGCACATATTTTCTGCAATATATATATATATATATATATATATATATATATATATATATATATATAGTGGTTGACAACACGTGTCCGAGTACGGCCATTACCATTATATCTTTTTGGAGAAAATCTACTGATGTGCTGAAGAAACGTGGCTCTTTAGCCCAGCAAGGCACCATCATACTCTGGCGCAAACAGGGCACTTAAGGGGTGGAACAGCGAGTGTTACATTATCATGCAATTTAAAATGTCGCATGAAACCGCTTCTGGACCCGCATATCTTACCACAAATATCACATTTCAGTTTCTGGACGTCTACGGTTTTATAGTCAATTGTCACCTTCCCCTGGTGCGCTCTCAAGTGACTTCTTTGACCAGCGACCGACAAACACATTCTACCAGAATTTGTACATATTAGAGCGAGCTGCCCGTGGGTGTCTTCAAGGAGCTGAACGGGGACGCCTTTACGCACATCTATCTATCTATCTATCTATCTATCTATCTATCTATCTATCTATCTATCTATCTGTGTGTGTGTGTGTGTGTGTATATAGGCAGCATTTTTTCATTGATGCATGTTTCATTAAATAATATAGACAAGTTTTGTCTATTTAGGTTATGTAAATTCTTTTCATATCGTCTGATAAGTTTAATAAGATTATCATTAAAAGATGAAAGAAAATCATCATATTGATACATGTTTTTTTTTAATCCTATCTAAGCTTTCAGCTTGCATAGGATTAAAATGTCAAAGATGACAATTACATTTCAATATATTAAACAATATACGGACAAAACAATTTCAACTGTTTTATGTATATAGCTTCAAGAATTTTTAGTTATTGCTTATTGTTTTCATATTTAAGTATAGTTGTGTTTTCAACGAGAATTTTCCGGAATTGTGTATGCGGCGAGACATGTTGCTTTAAATACATACATACATACATATATATATATATATATATATATATATATATATATATATATATATATATATATATATCGAGAGAGAAAGAGAGAGAGAGAGAGAGACATAGAAAGAGATAGATGGTTACTTTTATCTGTAGGAGTGAATATTCAGCTGGGTGTATAAACAACCTTACAAGACAAATAAAACAAACATATAATCCATATATTTACAAACACTGCCAACCAAGATTAACAATAGGGCTTTCTCTTCTCTATGTCAACCGCCGTTTTATTAATGCTTGTTAGTGAATTTGTCTATCACGCTTTACATAAGAGTGTCGAGGCTCAGGCTATGGCTATAGATACTTTGAAGGCGTTTGACATGGTTTGGAATACTGGCCAATTTGGAGGTTTATGGTGTCCCTGGAAGAATATTCTACCGGATACAATCATTCTTAATGTGAAATTAAAGTTGTGTTGAACGATCACGCCTGTAAATCCTTTCACAATAATGTATTCTTGAACCTAAGTTCTTTTTTATCTTAATCAACTATCTTCCTCATCAATTCCCAACTAGGTATATATGCTGATGACGTAACTAGTTACTCCCGTTTAATAGTAAGCCCGATAGGTCCGATAAAGTGAAACTGGCAGCTGATCTCGAAAATAACCTTCAGTTAGTTGTTAACTGACGTTTGTAAATTCTAACGCCTCCAAAACGAAACTGCTATGTTGTAGAAAACTACTTTTGGCCTCCTATCTGTACGGCTGATGCTAACCGCCAAGAGAAAAAGTCATTACACCTTTTCGGTCTTATGTTTTCCATTGACATAAAGTGGAGTGATTATATTAAATCAATTGCTGAGTCTGCTGGTTGTTTTTTTAGTAAGTGTATTGATTATTGTTGTCATATTTGGTCGAATGCTTCTACAATATATCTCATGATCCTCGACAAAATCCAATGGAGGGTCTGCAATGTTACTGGTCCTAACCTGGCATCTCGACTTTGGTCACTTTCCCACCGCCGTGACATGGCTTCTCTCTCTCTATAAATATTTTCATGGAAATTCTTCTAAGGAAATCTCATCTCTGGTACATCTCTCGCATGATTTTAAGCGTTCTACTAGACTGGCAAATGGTTCCTGCCGTTTGAGTATTTAAATTCCTAGATTGAACCGTGAGTTCTCTTTTAATAGTTTCTTCTCTAGCACTTCTCACTCCTTTCCGATTTCTTGCTTCCCTGTCAATTACGATTTTCAAAAATTCAGACGCGACGTCAAACGCTTTCTTCTGTCTTTCTGAATCCAGTTATTTTAATATCCTTTCTCCGTCTTCTTATTTTCTTTAACTCTCAGTGACTGATTGTGCCTTAGTCGCATTATCGCCTTGCTTGAGGTGAAGCGATTTTTTTTAAAAGTAACGAAAAGATGTCTATCAATTCACTAACAAGTCAGCTGTATTCATTAAAATGCGGCATATCTGTTCAGAATTCATAGAACGTAATTGACAATGCTAATGTCGTTTGTTGAACTCTAGTCCTGGTTTGTCACTCCTCAGATAGGAAGCCACTACAAAGCAGTGTCCTTCTGGCATTTCGAAGAGGCTGCCGACATTTTGACAGTCGCCATTTTGACGGTCGCCATTTTGGCTAGTGAAGAATTTATATTGTCAGAGAAGCCATCCTAGTCGAGAGCTTTTGTTTGGTTGACAAGCCGTCGCCCTGTTGAATAAATAACATTACTGCCGGTAGCACGTTTAATAAAAATAAAACACACGCTTTCTTTTCTTCTTTTGTGTGTCATTTCCCTTCAGGACGTGAGCGATCATGGTGCTTCATCCTTTCCTATCTGAAGTTTTGACACTATCATCCACCCGGTTCTATCATCCATTCACACAAAGTCGTTAAAGAGTTTACTTCTCTTGTCTTCAATATGCCCTGTGAGTTTTAATTTCTCTAGGCCTTCTTTCCTCATGATAAGTCCCAGTAAATTGTAACTATAATTTTCTTGCAACTTCATCCTGTCTCATAATTTCTGTCCATTGTATTAGCATTTGTTACTAGAAACAAATTTCTGTTGCTTCAAGTCTCTTCTTTATCTGTTGGCTATTGTTCAGCATTCAGTGCCATATTGCAGATCAGATGCTATTTCGCATTTCTACACCGTTTGATATATATATATATATATATATATATATATATATATATATATATATATATATATATATATATGTAAAAATGACAATAGGAAAACTGATAATTACTGACGCGTTTCGTCCAATGTGGACTTTATCAAAGCAAAATACGAAAATGAAATTAAATGAACAAAGTAACTAACAAAAACAAAAACAGAATGTACCTAGCAATTGGAATGTAGAGAAACGCTATTTTCATATTTTTTAACTGAAAAATAACGTCAGAGATTGTCACGTGTGGAGAATATTGTCATTATATCTGTGTTGATGTATTCATAAATATTGTCTTCTCTACTGGTTAAATCAGAGAAATTTTCATATATATATATATTATGAAATGGACAAAGTCTGACAATTATTTTAAGACATTTTTTATGTTTATACGTTCTTTTTATAGATACAAATATTTAAGTAAATGCTCTGTTTATAATAAACAGCATTAACGACATTTACCGGCCTGAATGTCCGTAAAATTTTAATAGAAAATATGTGGCTCAATCGGTAAAGCAAGTCAGGCCATATGACGTTTCCGTATAGGATACAGGTTCGATTCCTATT
>CAHIKZ030004486.1:257500-270000 GCA_903632075.3 Acanthosepion pharaonis
TATACATATATATATATATATATATATATATATATATATATATATATATATATATATATTGAACAATAAAAATATTAAAAATTAAAATTTCAGACACACTGGGTTGTATATTAATATTCCTTCGTCGTTATTATTATTTCATTTAGATTCTTCGACTACTTTCGGCCAAAATCTGTCATCAGGAGGCGAAATATTTCTCTTGTTGGTAGCAGTGAACTACAAAAATGAATGTCTTCATGGAAAATGAACTTTTGTCTGTATTTTTCATTTGTTTTTGTTTTATATATATATATATATATATATATATATATATATATATATATATATATGTATATATATATACAGTAAGTGATATATTACCAGGATTATTAAAAAAAAATATATATAATCAGTACCATTATACCATTATAGGTTTTCTTTTTCATTAAATATATCTATCGATTTCTCAGTTCGATGGTTAAAAATGTCATGGAGTAAATGAGGTCTTTAGGTCTTAGCTTATTCTCCTTCAAATCTTGTGAACTGGCGCTACATAATCTTAAATAAAAGACTGTACCGAATACAGAAACCGCATGGCTTGAGGTAATTTACCAGCGGCAACATTTAAAATGTTTAATACGAGCAACTGGAAGAGAAAATATTGACATAATCAAAATGTTGACGTCACGCACGAAATCGAATAAACGGTTAGAAAGAAAATTCTATCAATACAGGGAAGAGTTATAAAGAGTTATTAGACTTGAGGAACCTATTCTACCGAAATATAAATTCATAAAAAGATTTATAAGCTTCAAACGAACATAGAATTTGCCGGTCGATCGATGAATGCCGAATTTAAAGAAAAGGATAGTATTATCGTTACTAGTCAATTAGTCGCATTCCAGTCAGAAATATATAAAAGACGACAGTCGAAATATTTTAACTATCCTCCAACTTAAAATGTCACGGGAACCAAAGGACAGTATATTCAATTCTGTATTTCTGAAATATGGAACTAAATATATTGTTCTACGAGACGCCTTAAGATTATGAGAGTACAGCATCGGCAATATTTTTATATTTATATTATTCATAGTGTCCTGCGGCAAAGCTGCGCCAGAGTTTCTTCTCTGCCGAGGCAGAGAATTCGACAGAAATGAACAGTCTGGTCGACTGTTCCCTCGAGGCTTATTTTCCAACAAATTTTATAGTAAGTGGAAGAGTCCACAATAGACTCATTAGAGGGAGGGCACCACAACAGAATGAATTGTTAATTTAAACTCCTCTAAAATGAAACTACTCTCTATTAATCATCTGAGTGTTCCCTTTCTAGGTTAACATTCCCAGAATGAAGCACAAAAAGTATATTGGATCTATTGCTGGGTCAGCTGCTAAGAAGGTTGTTTTACAGTATCGTGCCAGACAGTTTTTCTCTCCGGAATCTATCTTACATATCTACGTCTATCAGTCGTTCATGGTTAGAATATTGCTGCCACATATGGTCCTGTGATCTTGCTATATATTTAGAGATTCTTGATAAAATCCAAAGAAGAATCAGCAATATTATTGGTCCTGACCTGGCATCTCGACTTCAGTCACTTTATCCCCGCTGTAGAGTTGCCTACCTGTGCCTTTTCTATAAATAATTTCATGGCAACTTTTCGGAAGAGCTCTTCGCTATGGTGCCAAGACATTACAACAGTCCAAATAAATTAATGCATACAAACTGACATCTCAAAACAAAATTCAGAAATACTTAATTTCTTAGGACAGAAAATTGGTGTGTCTCGGTTGGGTGATCGTAGCGAAGTGAGAACAAGAAACAAACATCGAACATTGAATTCATAGACTATCTATCTATCTATCTATCTATCTATCTATCTATCTATCACAATTTTTCCTATCTATCTATCTATCTATCTATCTATCTATCTATCTATCTATCACAATTTTTCCTATATAAGAATGTCATCTATCTATCATAATTTTTCCTATCTATCTATCTCTCTCTCTATTATAATTTTCCTATCTCTCACGATTTTTCCTATATATCTATATAAAAATGTTATCTATCATCATTTTTCCTATTTATCTATTACAGTTTTTCCTATCTATCTATCTATCTATCTATCTATCTATCTATCTATCTGTCACAATTTTTCCTATATATCTATATAAGAATGTCATCTATCATAATTTTTCCTATTTATGCATCTCTCTATTACAATTTTCCTATCTATCTATCTATCCATCTATCTATCTATCATAATTTTCCTATCTATCTATCATAATTTTTCCTATTTATCTCTCTATATTATAGTTTTCTATCTATCTATCTATCTATCTATCTATCTATCTATCTATCATAATTTTTCCTATTTATCTATCCTCTATTACAATGTTCATATCTATCTATGTATCTATCTATCTATCACAGTTTTTCCTATCTCTCTATCACAATTTTTTTATATATCTATATAAGAATTTCTTGTATCATAATTTTTCCTATTTATCTATCTCTCTATCTATTACAATCTATCTATCTTAATTTTCCTATCTATCTATCTATCTATCTATCTATCTATCTATCTATCTATCTATCTATCTTAGTCTGTTCGTATCTATGTCAGCCTGATCGTATCTATCTATCTATCTATCTATCTATCTATCTATCTATCTACCATAATTTTCCCTATTTATCTCCTTCTCTCCCTATCTATCTATCTATCTATCTATCTATCTATCTATCTATCTAAGAATGTCATTTAGCTATCTAGCTTGCTAGCTAGCTAGCTATGTTTTGCTCTATAATACTTTCAGAATTTGTAACATTCGCATATTTCACTGTTTATCCTACACTTTATTTCTAAACCTCCAGTCACCAAGTCTAAGACTGAGAGAGACGCCGAGAAGATGGAAAGAACGCGTCGATTTATTGCTTTATCTTTCCTGACAGACATTTTTGTTTCGTTCACCGGATCAACTGCATTTATTTTTTAACTTCTTATTCTTATTCTTTCACTAATTTGCATTTTACAATGTTTCTTTTGTTTTCGTCTATTAATTTACCTTTCATTTGATAGCCTTAATTTTTGGTAATTTTTATCTTAATTTTTTTATAATGTATGTTTTTTTCTGGTGTCATTTTTCTATTTTTTCTTTCTTTCTTTGTTTTCTTTCTTTCTTTCTTTCTTTTTTCTTTCTTTGTTTCCTTTTCTTTCTTTCTTTCTTTTTTCTTTCTTTGTTTCATTTTCTTTCTTTTTTCTTTCTTTGTTCCCTTTTCTTTCTTTCTTTCTTTTTTCTTTCTTTGTTACTTTTCTTTTTCTTTCTTCGTTTTTTTTAGAAGCGTTTTATTCCTAGTCCGTTTATTTCCTTTTTTCGATACGATTTTCTTTCTTTCTTTCTTTCTTTCTTTCTTTCTTTCTTTTCATTATTTGTGTTTCTTTCTTTCACTCTTTCATTCTTTCCTTCTTTTTTCTTTTTTTTTGTTATTTGCTTTTTCTTTCTTTGACTCTTTCTTCTCTTTCAGTCGTTCTTGCTCTTTCCTTTCCTATTTTCCCTTATTTTTGCTATTTGCTCTTTCTTTCTTCCTTTCTTTGATGTTTGTTTTTGTTATTTATTCTTTCTTTTTTATTTTTCGTTCATACACACATACACACAGCAAACAAACATCGATACTAAACCTAAGCTAAAAGCAAGAAGAATTAAAATGGTCGACTCGTCAAAGTAATAGGAAGAAAACGAGAAAAATAACTGAAAAAACATTCATCGAGTAAGAGAAAACATGAGAAAAAAAAGATAGATAGATAGATAGATAGATAGATAGATAGATAGATAGATAGAGATAGAGAGATAGAGAAGAGAGAAGACAGAGCTTTGGAGAGAAATAGAAAGATAGTGAGAAAAAGAAATGTGTATAAAGAGAGAAATAAATGAGGAGAGACGTAGGGAGAAAGAAAAAGAGAAAGGAAATGTTGGAGAGAAAACGAAGAAGAGAGTGATGTAGAGAGAAGTAGAGAGAGAAAGAGAATGGTGGAGAAACATAGAAAGAGAGAGGTTATAGAGAAGCAGAGTAAAGAAAATGACGGAGAGAGAGAGAAAACAGAGTGATATGGAGAGAGCATAAAGAGAGAGAGAGATAGAAAGAGAAAGGTTACAGTGAAGAGAAATATAGAGTTGTAGAGAGAAGTGGAGGAAAAAGAAGGAGAATGGTGAATTGAAAGAGCGGAAGAGAGTAATGTGGAGAGAGGTATAGAGAGAAAGAGAAGGGTGTAGAAACATAGAAAGAGAGACGTATAGAGAAGTAAAGAAAATGGCGGAAAGAGAAAATAGAGAGATATGGAGAGAGGGAGAGAGACTGAGGGTATAGTGAAGAGAAAGAGAGAGATGTAGAGAGAAGTAGAGGACAGAGAAGGAAAACAGCGAAGAGAAAGGGCGGAAGAGAGTGTTGTGAAGAGAGGTATAGAGAGAAAGAGAAGGGTGGAGAAATATAAAAAGAGAGAGAGATGTATAGAGAAGTATGGTGGAAAGAGAAAAAATAGAGAGATATGGAGAAAGGCAGAGAGTGAGAGAGGGTATAGTGAAGAGAAAGAGAGAGAAGTAGACAGAGAAGGAGAATGGTAAAGAGAAAGAGCGGAAGAGGGTGATGTGGAGAGAGGTAGAGAGAAAGAGAAAGGTGAAAAAAGAGACGTGGAAAGAGGTAGAGAGAAAAAGAGCACGGTGGAGAGAAAGAGAAAAGGAGAGATGTCAGTAAGAGAGAAGTAAAGAGAATGGTGGTTAGAGAGTGTGCAAGAGAGAGAGAGAGCGTTATAAAGAGAGTGAAAGATAGAGAATGAGAAAGAACGAGAAAGAGAGAGAAAGAGTGAGAGAGAGAGGGGGATAGTGAAGGAAACTAAAGTCGGAGAAGACGTTTTCGAAGAAATCATGGAGACGTAGAATCGTCGAGTTCCATGCCTGGAATGTGTGATTAAAATTAAAAATGAAAGAAAACAAATAAAGAGAGGAAAAATGACAGAAGGGAATTTTAATGATTGGGATGGGAAGGTAAAATTTGTGGCATTGAAAGTGATATACAATTAAGATTTTTCCTCGATTGCCATCAACCAAATAAAAACAACAAAGAACACACACACACACACACGTACATACACATACACACACACGCAAAAACTTAAGCTCTTTCTCTTAGGTCGGCGTCGATTTTCTCTTCCCGCTCGTGGCAAATCGTCTTAGTTCAGTTTACGGATGTTGAGAACAAAATGATAATCTGATGAGATCTCGCACTTAGCGCTGACGTCACTATCGCGAGAAGACGTTTTTCCATCGCCGGTCGCCAGTGGACTGTGAAAGTGAAACTAATCACTGAAACAAAGATAAATTAAAAAAAAAAAAAAAAAAGAGAGAGAAAATAGCAAATAAAAAAAAAAAAAAAAAAAGAAAAGTGTACGGAAACGCGGGAAAAGAACGAATATTAGAAAAAAAAAGCATCAAATAACAAAAGAACAAAACTAAAAACATTGTGAAACATATGAAAACGAAAGTGAAAGTGAAAGTGAAAATAGAGGTTGAATTCTCCGAACATGTGTTTTATATAACGTTGCCTTTAACGTTTTTGGAGAACGAACAACTGATTTCCTTCTAACCTAATTTCTCATTTCTCGTCTGTCATAAAATCCCTCTCGATTTCTTTCACACTT
Source organism: Acanthosepion pharaonis (assembly GCA_903632075.3). NCBI lineage: Eukaryota > Metazoa > Mollusca > Cephalopoda > Sepiida > Sepiidae > Acanthosepion > Acanthosepion pharaonis. Next base: position 263,176 of record CAHIKZ030004486.1, read on the forward strand.
TCTGACTCTTTCGCAAACTTGTTGTCGGTGTTATTTTCTTTCGTTTCGCTTTTCCCCTCCTCCGCTCACAGTTTTCACTCCACCGAACGCGTATTCAGCGAGCTTGCATATTTTGCTCTTCCGTTGAAATTAACTTCGTCACGCAGCCGAAAAGATGTGATACATAGACCAATTTCCAAGGCTGGCGACACGCTACTACCAGGTGCAAACATACATGCATATGACGTGTATTATACAATATCTAAAAAGCAGGATTTATTAAGCAAATACTTGAAAACTTTCATTCCTACTAATCAGTGCATGTCCGAGGCTAGATCAATAAGTTTGTAGCCTGATACGTAGTCATAAGCTTATATTTAATCTGAAAAATTTCGCTGTGTTATGTTCAACGATGAATAAATTAAGAACACTGTCGAGGAAGGAGATTAAAATGCATAATTATTTTTATGTAAAATAAATAGTTTCATTATTAGGGTTTGGTAGTATTGATTTGGTTACGTATAGTGACAGCGAATGATAAAAAACATGACATGCTTTTAAACATTTTATTTAAAATAAACAAAACTTCTAGGGTTGGAATGCATTAGATTATAAAGTGGAAAGATTGTACTGAATCAATTCCTAGGTCTGCTTCAAGGAAAGTTACTTCAACGTATCGTGAGGGACAAATTTTTTTTCTCCAGAATCTCTCTTACATATTGATAATGTCCACGATTCACCCATGTTTTAAATATTGCTGCCATATACGGTCTGCAACTGCTGCTATGTATTTACAGATTCTTGATAAAATCCAAACAATCTGCAATGTTATCAGTTCTGACCTGGCATTTCGGCTTCAGTCACTTTCCAACCGTCGTAACGCAGCTACCATGTGGATTTCTGTAAATACTTTCATTGCAATTGTTCTGATGGTACCTCAACTTGATGAATTTAAGCACAATAATATATTGTCGACTAGGTCTCACCATTTTGCAGATTTAATGCAACCGTAAGTTCTATGCTAAGAGTTACCTCTACCGTACTTCTCGCTTGTGGAACTTTCTTTCTGCTTCTCGCGTTGCAGTTCACTTTGATGTTCAAAAATTGAAATGAAATCGTTATTTTCTGTTGTCTTTGTTGAGATGTTGGGTGTTTCCCCGTGCGTGTATTGAAATAAGGACAAACACATACGTAGGGAAAAATACTGGTATATCTGAAGAGGTATTTACAACAGAGAGATTAGTAGTCAAACGAACGCAGGTTAGTCAGTAACAATCAGAAAAAGTATAAAGTCCAACTGTATCTTCCGGTAGAGAGACGGAAGTGTGATGGTCACCTGATCTTCCCAGAACTCTCTAGAACTGTCCTATTAGTAGTAGAGAGATCAGTCCATTCTGATGAGAAGGTGGGTGCGCCCCAACAGTCTTAATCCCTGTTCTTTTATTGTTCTCGCCCCTTAATAATGTTTTACGTAGTGACTTTATTACCTTGCTTGCGACGAAGTGATTAACACATACACACAAAAATAATTAGATGCTTAATATCTCTGTTACCATTTTATTAACAACAGCACTCACTGTGCAATATCTGAGTTGAATCAAACCAGGAAACAGTAGTATTAAAAAGGGTTCAATACATCTGTAAATAAAAAGCAAGAGTAAAAAATAACATGTAGAGCTTTTAACTTTAAAAATGGGGAGATCAGTTGAATCCGCTACCTTGGTTTCAACCAAGAAGAAGAAGAAGAAGAAGAAGAAGAAGAAGGAGGAGGAGGAGGAGAAGAAGGAGGAGGAGGAGAAGAAGAAGAAGAAGAAGAAGAAGAAGAAGAAGAAGAAGAAGAAGGAGGAGAAAAAGAAGAAGAAGGAGGAGAAGAAGAAGAAGAAGAAGAAGAAGAAGAAGAAGAAGAAGGAGGAGGAGGAGGAGGAGGAGAAGAAGAAGAAGAAGAAGAAAGAAGAAGAAGAAGGAGGAGAAAAAGAAGAAGAAGAAGAAGAAGAAGGAGGAGAAGAAAGCAAATGTATCGTTTGTGGATACCGTAGGGTTGAAACCAAGATAGCAGATTCAACTAACCTGATTTTTAAAGTATATATATATATATATATATATACACACACACACACACACACACACACACACACACATATATATATATATATATTTACCTGGATGTAATAGAAAAATTGTCCAAATCGTGTTACACCAAAATTGTCCAATTGTCAGATTAAGCTTTGAATGATTAAACATATCTTACTGATGATTAAACATATCTTACTGGAATTCTCCGAGGTTTTTATAACACTATTGGGCTCTACATTGAGCAATAAGAATGCATAATTACTCTCCAGGCTTAACAGAATCTTGATGAAATCGATCATAAACGAAACTGATATGTTCATCATTAATTAATCATAGCTTAAGATCGGAAACTCGTGAAGGATTGAAATAATATATATATATATATATATATATATATATATAAAAAAATATGTTGTAGTGGTTCCAACGAGAGAAAAGTATGTATATTAAAAAAAGAAGAAGAGAGTGCCGCAAACGTTTTTGGTTGTAATGTGGATTTATTTAGAAAAAAAAATTAAAACAAAAGCATAATATTTTTCTAAATAAATCCATTAAAAAATATATATATATATATATATATATATATATATATATATATATATATATATATATATATATATATATATATATATATATATATATATATATATATATATATATATATATATATATGACTCCACTGTAATTTTCCAACTTATTCAAGATGATCTTCGTCCTCTCTAACCTTCTAACTTTCTGTCTTGAAGTAATAAGCGGCCTCACATATTCCACATACGATTTCATTTTCAAGTCTTTTTTTCACTACTCTATGGACTGTCATAGCTGAAACCCCTTTCACATGGGTCAAACGTTCGATGGATTGAGTTGGATCTTTTCTAATTGATATCTCTAGCTCTAAGTTGTAAGGATGATCCCTCTTTCTGTTGTGACCTCCTGATCCAGTTTTCCTCTCTACTATTCCTTCTTTATTAAACTTATTCACTGTTCTCTTTATGGTTTTTGAATGCACTTTGAAGATGGCAGCCAGAGTGTGAATGTTGTTACCATTACTGAATGCCTGAAAGATCATTTTCCTCCCACCATTGCTCAGTTGATAAGACAGTGGGTCTGATACAAAATGATTTTAACCTGTTCTCTTTCTAGCTGAATAACTCAAAGGTATTTTTGTGATTCTACACATTACTACAAATGGTATCAAGATGGCGAAACTTCACATCTAAAAGCCTGGAAAAAAGGAACTCAATTAGTTTAGTGTTTTTTAGATAAATATTTTGTTGGGTTGCCAACTATCCTGTTACATGATTTGGACAATTTTGTTGTTACAAATATCTATCTATCTATCTATCTATCTATCTATCTATCTATCTATCTATCTCTCTCTCTCTCTCTCTCTCTCTCTATATATATATATATATATATATATATATATATATGAACTATTTTATATGTTATTTTAGTGGATATTAAGTTTTCTCAAGTACGCTGGCCTGTAGACTAAAAAAATACTGTTTAAAATGAACCGAGTGTCTACTCAAATGCGGGTATCAAATGCGGGTATCTGCTAAAAATCATGTTTTTTGACAAAAAAAAATGTCCATTAGAATTCTGACGCACTTACACAGACACCCTCACACGCATATCGACAGAAAAAGAGATCTACATGACCAATAAAAAACAGACAACACGCTCATCAAAGTACTCTTCGGTAATTCATTTCCCAAAAATTCCGATGAAGCTTAAATAACAGACAAACAAATTAAATTTATAAGCGTTTCTTATTTCTTTCTTAGTTGACTTTACATAAGTATTTCAATTTATTCTAGAACCTTCTGAGGAGAAATAGTTGCTCTTATTTAAATCAAAAGCGTTAACGCCCATCCAATAAACGTCAGAATAATACAGTAGAAATTACTAGCCATAATCTACCATGGACCAGCATATATAAAGAGTCGAGCCCAAAATGTTCTGCATATCCGTGGGTAAACATAAAGGAAACACTAATAATAAAATAAAAGAAAATAACACTCAGTAACACGGCCACAGCGTTTTTGGAAAGAAAAAAAAATCCTATAATCTTACACAGATATAAAAAAAAATCCATACATTGAGTTAAAAATCATACTTATTATAAAACCCAGGTTGTGTGTGTGTGTGTGTCTGTTCGTTTATATATTGGATCGGATTTCCTACATTTTTCAACCGATTTCAACAAAACTTCACAGGACTACGCAAAATTACCTTGCGATGGTTCTGACAGCGCCAAAAATTGTAAAAACTCAATTGTTTTTGCACGAAATCAATTTGAAAAGACGATTAAGAGGCATCGCTGTCGAGAATGAAAGGGAGAAAACTCATATCGAGTTATACTTATTATAAAACCCAGGTTGTTTGTGTCTGTGTTCGTTTATATATTGGATCGGATTTCCTACATTTTTCAACTGATTTCAACAAAACTTCACTTTTTTTTTGGCAGGTAGTGTTTCTTATTGTCTTGCACACTTTTTTCTTTATTTTTACATTCAGAATGCTTTAAAATTCCATTTACAAGGCAATTGTTTATAATAAAATTCTATTCAATAGGTAGACTCATAACGATTGAAAACAATGTTTTTGTTTGAGTTTCGGTTTGACTAATTCAAAAAAAAAAACAAAAAAAAAAAACAAAACTAATTAAGACATGCGTGTCCGTCAACCTTAAACAATAATCTTTGTCAATTTTATTTTTCAGTCTTTATGATGGTCGATACTTGATCTATCTCTTACTGTTACATCCCCGGGCAACGCCGGGATCTACTGCTAGTAATGAATAAAAATCACTCGCATATTCAGAACATTTAGTGTGTTTTACACACTTTAACCCAGAAAAATCAATACGAACGCAAGATAAATTAAATAAAAACCTTAGTTACAGTAACTTGTTCAGTGCTCTTTAACCCTTTGAACCCTGCATTCCTGAACAACTTTAACCTTTTTGCCTGAACTCCTGAGGTAAAATTCTCAAATAATTGGTATGTAATGTTTCACAGTAGATATAAAAATAGTTACAAGTGTTTACCAACTGTTCAAGCGGTGGCTGGGCATTATGTCATTTTCTCTTCCACTGTTCATCCGGCGGCTAGGCATTACGTCATCTTTCTCTACCACCGTTCATCCGGTGGCCGGGCATTATGTCATTTTTCTCTACCACTGTTTAATCGGTGGCTGGGCATTACGTCTTTTTCTCAACTGTTCCCGCCAAAATAATAGTTAGAATAAACTACAACAATCAACCCCAAAATTGAATAAATAGCATTAATTATCTTCCCAAACCAAAACAAAACTATTAAATAAGCGATATAAACAATTTTTTACTACGTTAATAAAAACATCGATTAAAATAAAAATAAAAAATAAAAAATATATAAGATAAGAAATAAAAAAAAATAAAAATAAATAAATAAATAAAAAACAAGTGAAATAATTTAATCCAAATGTTTTTTTGTTTTTTTTTAACTGTATTAGGTCTTCCTTAAATACGCAAGTACTTTCGAGTGAACGCACAGTCATCATCAAGCATGGGAATTATTTTGTTTTTGGTAAAATTCAGATAGCATATTTTTTCATCTTGGATGCTACCTTTATTTTAGCAAAATCACAATAATTTCCATGCCTGAAGATGACTGAATGTACAGTCGAAAGTACTTGCGTATTTAAGGAAGACCTAATACATTAAAAAACAAAAGAAGGATCATAACATTCATCGAGTGATTAGTAGTTTAATGCATCTTTAAATTTTAGTGAGCGAAGGGATTTTGCTATTTTATATCATTAACTTTACTAATTTACTTTTTGTATGAATGATTCACTGAAATATATATCTATATATTGATCTCTCTATCTATCTATCTCTCTCTCTCTCTATATATATATATATATATATATATATATATATATATGTTGAGAGGTTCTCCCCTTTTTACACAAATGGACTCACCCAGTATATACATATACTACGGCTACCTGAAGACCCGAGAGAGCAAGACCGAAGAGTCGAGTCGAGTCCAGAGTGACAGAGTAAAAGGTTGTAGGCAACCGGAAGAGTGAGGGTGAGGTAACAGAGTTGTAGGAGTCACCGTGAGCGATCACGTAGACTCAGTAAGAAGTCATACAGTGATACTTCAATACCAAAGATTGTATAGATATTTTGCTACTAACCCGTATTCCTGAAACTACTAACCTGCTTTACCAGTTTGTATTATTACGTTAATACAGTATTTTCCTACATTCATTCTTGGCGTTTGTTATTTATTGGTACCGGATTTCAAGCAGGAATCACAACAATATATATATATATATATATATATATATATATATATATATATATATATATATATAAAGAAAAAAGAAAAAAAGAACAGTAAGATATATAATCCGGTGTTCTTATAGATATTTTATTTTACAAAATAATGCTCAATGTAAATTTAGAGAGCATTAATATTAAAAATTAACTGATTTAAAATATGTTTTTTCGCTACACAGTTCTAACCATATTTCAAAAATGGAAGCTAAAAAGCTTTTAATTTTAATTTTGAGGATGAAATGGAACTAATGTCTTTAATTTAATTACAAAATTAAATTCGAAGTGTTTAGCATCCATTTTTGAAACATAGTTAGAACTGCAGCGAAAAAAATTTAAATCAGTTAATTTTATAATATATATAGTTATTTATAATATATATAGCTATTTATATATATATATATATATATATATATATATATATATATATATATATA
>CAHIKZ030004486.1:275000-292500 GCA_903632075.3 Acanthosepion pharaonis
TAAATGTAAGGATTTTATTTTGCACTCTTTAGAAGTCGAAGTATAAATGCCGTTATTTTTTAAAAATATTTATATTTAAGAAATGCTCGTAAATATTCATCAGGCTAACTGAAAAGTCTGAGTAAAATATGGAGGAAGCTAAGTGACATAATTTAATGTATAATAAACATAAGTGAGGAAAAAGATGTTTAAAAAAACTCCCTTTCTGTTTCATGCTTACCTGCCGCCTACGATCTTCAAAAATTTAAATGCAACGCCATCTTCTGTTCTCCTGAACGCTGTTCTTTTATTGTCCTTTCTCCTCAAAAAAGTTTTCTCATTCTCTTTCATTCCTTGTGTCTTAGAGGCTTTATCGCTTTGCTTGGGGTGAAATGATTAAAAAGAATGCAGTTTTTGTTATTGACTTGTGCAGTTATGTATTTTCTCTTTTTTTTTCTTTTTTACAATAATAGAAAATTCTAGATAAATCTCGTAAAGCATTTATAGCAGAAAATATCTCATATGATTGGAGAAATGACATCAGAATAATGTGGGAAGTAGTGATACATATGCCTGTGGTAGTACCTCACGTGATGTGTCGATTTTGTAGCGGTCTGCTGTTAAATACATTCAATTTCCGCCTTTGTTCTTCATCTTTGAGGGGATTACTTTTTATTTTCATTTTTTTTCTAAAGCTTCGGCTCCCCCACAATTTCCGGTCATTTGCAGCTATCAACAAACCTTAGCCTTTTGCTGTCTCTCCTAAAACTTCCTCCGCCATCCATTTACTGAAGCTCACCAGCTTGTTTATGTGTTTTTTTTCTCTGTACCTCTTGCCTTCAATCGGTCCTGTGAGTATCAGATTTTCCAAACCCTCCTTCCTCATTACATGCCGCAGAAATTTCAACTCCCTCTTCCTGATGTTAAGTATAAGTTATTTTTTTTGTTTTCATTTTTTCTAAAACTTCGTCGTTGCTCATAAGTTCGGTCCATGGTATTCTCAGCATCCTTCTGTAGAACCACATTTCTGCTGCTTCAAGTCTCTTCTTCGTCTTTGTGGAGATTGTCCAGCATTCACTGACAGGGCTGATATTACATAGCAGTTCAGTTCTCTTTTTTTCGTTTCTAACAAGAATTTTCGTTTTCATAATACTTTGCTTAGCTTTTGGAAGGCATCATTCGATATTCTAATACGTTAAAACACTTCACAGATATTTAAATTGTTGTACTTGTGTTACATAGGAATAAAGTGTCGCTGCCGACACTTGAGTTTGAACATAGATCGCCAGTGAGCAAACACAGGCGATCCCATTATTGAATTAAGTGGATCACGTGATCATAGAGGAAACACATAAGTATGAAGTCACGTGACGTCTAATTGATCGTTATTTCTAGTCTATCCTCTATTACTCTTCGGATCACCATTTCTAGTCTATCCTCTATTAATATTCGGATTGCTATTTTCTACTCAATTTACTATACTATTTCTCTATACAAATCCCTATACGATGGTTACTTTCGAGTGATTATCATCGAGCAATTACTATTAGTCCGAGTGATATTCGAAAGAGTCTGACACCAGTATTGTTCAACGACGTACTATAGTTGTATCTGCGATTACAAAGTCTCTACTACGACGAGCATTACGAAAGTGACAACGGGCATTTGTTGACAGCACAAAATCTTGTTTCATTTTGGCATCTCCAATTTTAATTTCCATGGGCAAACAGTGAACTCCTAAAACATAAAAATATAAAAATACTCTAGAAAAAATACCTTTTTATACTTTCACGGTGCTTTGTTTTTGTATGTGATTCCACTATTTGCCCATAGCTTGGACTCAAACAGGCGCTACCACCTCCGATCAGGAGGAACAACAGCAGTTAAGAGGTGATTCTACTCCGCTCAAATCCTTCAATACAAAATATATTGTGCCTCACTTTTATAATAAAATGCTCAACAATACATTTTTATAGCAAAATGACACTAAAATATATAAAAATAGTTTCTTATAGTAAAATTATCAACAATACATTTTATGATCTATTAATTATATATAAAAAAAATTACCCTAAAAGTATAAATTATGTACAAAACATCTTTAGTTGAAGGAATACAATTACGTTCCAAATATTTAGATTTCGGCATTAAATAACCCATAGAGGTTTTGATATGCCGCTAAACAAAATCGACCAACCAAAATCTAAATATTTACATTTCGGCATTAAATAACACATAGAGGTGTTGATATGCCGCTAAACAAAATCAACCAACCAAAATCCAAATATTGAGATTTCGGCATTAAATGACCCATAGTGGCGTTGATACGCCGCTAAACAAAATCAACCAACCAAAATCCAAATATTTAGATTTCGGCATTAAATAACCCATAGAGGTGTTGATATGCCGCTAAACAATATCAACCAACCAAAAATCCAAATATTTAGATTTCGGCATTAAATAACACATAGAGACGTTGATATGCCGGTAAACAAAATAAATCAACCAATGGTCTAGCTGATGAAATGACTACTCCGCTAATATAACGGGTGTAACAGCAAAATTGTCCAAATCGCGTAAGAACACAGTTATTTATCCCAGATATATATGTAATACTAGCAGTAGAGCCCGGCGTTGCCATGAGGAAGTAACAGTAAGAGATAGATCAAGTATCAACCATCATAAAGACTAAAAAATAAAATTGACAAAAATTATTGTTTAAGGTTGACGGACACGCATGTCTTAATTAGTTCTTTGTTTTTTTTTTTTTTTTTTTGTTTTTTTACGAATTAGTCAAACCAAAACTCAAACAAAAACATTGTTTTCAATCGTTATGAGTCTACCGATTGAATAGAATTTTTTTTATAAACAATTGTCTTGTAAATGGAATTTTTAAAGCATTCTGAATGTAAAATAAAAAGAAAAAAGTGTGCAAGACAATAAGAAACACTACCTGCAAAAAAAAAAAGTGAAATTTATTTGAAATCAGTTGAAAAATGTAGGAAATCCGATCCCATATATAAACGAACACACACACACACACACACACACACACACACACACCCACACACAACCTGGGTTTTATAATAAGTATAACTCGATATGAGTTGTCCCCCTTTCATTCCGCGAAAGCGATGGATCTTAATCGTGTTTTCAAATTGATTTCGCACAAAAACAATTGTATTTTTCCAATTTTTGGTGCTGTCAGAACCACCGCAAGGTAGTTTTACGTAGTCCAGTGAAGTTTTGTTGAAATCGGTTGAAAAATGTAGGAAATCCGATCCAATATATAAACGTTACAGACACACACACACGACCTGGGTTTTATAATAAGTATGATCTAAAAAAAAAAAAACTAATTGAGTTGACATTTAACCATCTTGACATTATTTTTCGTAAGAAACAATGAAAAACAATTCGAGTTATTCAGCTTAAGAAAGAACTGGTTAAAATCGTTTTGTGTCAGGCTTACTGTTTTCCCAACTGAGCAATGGAGAGAGGAAAAACAATCAGACCTTCAGCAATGGTACCAACATTCATACTCTGGCTTCCATCTTCAAAGTCCATTCAAGAATCAAGCTATTAAAATTATTTTAAGGCATTTTTTATGTTTATATTTTCTTTTTATAAAAATGTCTTAAAAATAATTGTCGGACTTTGTCCATTACATAATGTATGACGTCATTTGTTTACATTTGGATACGCATCGAGCAGATATGAATGTATGAGAGAAAATCATGGAGAATTGTAGTTTAAAAACAGTAAAATCGACCTTGATAACCGAAACGCTCCTCTGTGACGAAATCGATAAAAGCACGTCAGTCTATATGAATAGGATAAAGGTTCGATTCCTGTCGAAGGACGCATATTGTCTATGAAAATTTCTCGGACATTCAGGCCGGTAAATGTCGTTAATACTGTTTAATATAAACAGAGCATTTACTTAAATATTTGTATCTGTAAAAAGAACGTACAAACATAAAAAAGATGTCTTAAAATAATTGTTGGACATTGTCCATTTCATAACGTGTGGAAGGGCTTTATCTATATAAAATATCCGCCATCTTAAGTTTTTTTTAATGCTCAGTGGAAAACGCCATGATGCCATTTCCAAGTTTAAGTCTCTGGTCGGGACCCGGAAAGAAATGAATATACACCAGAAATCAAAGAAAATAAAATAATAATTATTATTTGAATACAGTTGAGGCATCACTTTCACACCGACTTTAATAATTAATTATAACATCTATCGTTGTGGACTAATTATTTAGTCAAAAAATCACTCAAAAGGAAGAATTTGATATTCTTGTAATTATTATTGAAATCATTACTATCGATCCCATAATTTCCCAGTCATTTGCATTGGTATCGTGAATATCATCGACAGCTTGGCCCATGTTCGCACCCGACCACCAGGGCATCGTTGCGTTCGTGATTAAATAACAAGTGCTCTCCGGAGATGACAACTGATTAAAATGAAGAGCGCTCCTGGCGGCAAAATACCCAAGGGAGGTAAGCACGGCGATGTAAGTGTATATGCCTGCGTGCACGTCACGACTCTCGGGACAGTTGCGTAGAAAGAATAAAATACAAGACAAAGGAAAGAATTGTGATTACTTATGTGGAATTTATTATAATTCCAGTAATTTGTTGCACTTGAGATCGGTGTTTTATTGTGTTTATTTTTATTTGTGTGTGTGTGTTTTTCTGTTATTTGGGTATACGAACTGAAATGAGGGTCACCGTGAACGATTTTTTCTAAAACAGTGATTTTTCAACAACTTCATTAAACAAAAGTGAATTCATTTCTGTCGAGCTGTCAATAATTGCAAGGAAAAGTAATTTGACGAAAACTTTCATTAACATGACCACTCAAAATACTTCCCGTTGTAATTAAAATCTGTCTACTTATCTATATATCTATCAACCTACCTATCTATCTATCTATCTACAATATGTTCATATCTATATCAATCTGTTCATATGTTTGTTCATATCTAGGTAACTACATATCTCTGCTCATATCTATCTGTGTTCATATCTGTTTCCATTTGCTATCATATATCAGATATATATAGTTATATATATATATATATATATATATATATATATATATATATATACAAGTTGGTTAGAAACCAATGCGAATTCTTTGTCATTGTAAATTTCATGGGGTTTGAACGGAATACGCAGTTTTTACCATTACTTGTTATGAATAAGCAGTTATTGTAGATGATTTTTTTCAAGTAAAAGTGAAAATATGATGACAAAAATCCGAGTAAATAATTAATAGATTAATAATGCTTCATCTAACAATGAAAATTCAAGATAATATTACAACTAACAATACTAGATAAAAAGCAATTGAAATGAAGTTGAAAGAAATCCTAGTTAAAACTGAATAATGGCTAGCAATCCTTTACTTAATAATAAAAATTTAAGATACTATTACTATTAATACTAGATGAAAAGCAAGTGAAATAAAGATGAAAGAAATCCTAATAAAAATGAACAATGATTGACAATGCTTCATCTAATAATAAAAATTCAAGATAATATTACTACTAATACTACTAAAAGAAAAGCGAGTGAGATGAAGATCAAGAAATCCTAGTAAAAAATGAACAATGGTTGACAATGCTTATCTAATAATAAAAATTGAAGATAATATTACTACTAATACTACTAGATAAAAAGCGAGTGAAATTAAGATGAAAGAAATCCTAGTCAAAAATGAACAATGGTTGACAATGCTTCATCTAATAATAATAAAATCCAAGATAATGTTACTACTAATACTACTAAAAGAAAAGCGAGTGAAATTAAGATGAAAGAAATACTAGTCAAAAATGAATAATGGCTGACAATGCTTCATCTCAAAATAAAAATTCAAGATAATATTACTACTAATACTACTAAAAAAGAAAAAGTCAAAAAATGAGTGAAATTAAGATAAAAATTCAAAGAAATACTAGTCTAAAAGAAAAAAAATGAATAATGGCTAGTCAAAAATGACAATGCTTCATCTCAAAAATAAAATTCAAGATAATATTACTACTAATACTACTAAAAAAGAAAAGCGAGTAAAATTAAGATGAATAATGGTTGAAAGATAAATACTAGTCTAAAAAAAAAATGAATAATGGCTGACAATGCTTCATCTCAAAATAAAAATTCAAGATAATATTACTACTAATACTACTAAAAGAAAAGCGAGTGAAATTAAGATGAAAGAAATACTAGTCAAAAATGAATAATGGCTGACAATGCTTCATCTCAAAATAAAAATTCAAGATAATATTACTACTAATACTACTAAAAGAAAAGCGAGTGAAATTAAGATGAAAGAAATACTAGTCAAAAATGAATAATGGCTGACAATGCTTCATCTCAAAATAAAAATTCTAAAAAGAAAAAGATAATATTACTACTAAACTACTAAAAAAGAAAACTACTAAAAAAGAAAAGCGAGTGAAATTAAGATGAAAGAAATACTAGTCAAAAATGAATAATGGCTGACAATGCTTCATCTCAAAATAAAAATTCAAGATAATATTACTACTAATACTAAATAAAAAAAAGAAAAGCTAATAGTGAAATTAAGATGAAAGAAATACTAGTCAAAAAATGAATAATGGCTGACAATGCTTCATCTCAAAATAAAAATTCAAGATAATATTACTACTAATACTACTAAAAAGAAAAGTCAAAAATGAATAATGGCTGACAATGAGATAATATTACTACTAAATTAAGATGAAAGAAATACTAGTCAAAAATGAATAATGGCTGACAATGCTTCATCTCAAAATAAAAATTCAAGATAATATTACTACTAATACTACTAAAAGAAAAGCGAGTGAAATTAAGATGAAAGAAATACTAGTCAAAAATGAATAATGGCTGACAATGCTTCATCTAATAATAAAAATTCAAGATAATATTATTGAAAACATACAACAGTACCATGTCTTAATGGAACTTTCCGCTGCATCTGTATTCTCATTCGTATCAGTGTGCACAATATTTGTGCGTGACCCGAAAATAATCACTGTGGTAAGAAATCAGAATACGAGCTCCCTGTTTATAATATATTTCATTGTTTATTTAAGAGATTCTCTTGTATGGGTGTGCAGGTAGATAGATAGATAATGTATGTAGGCGGGTATGACTTGGATAGAAATTTTGTCAATTCTGACATCCCAGACGTAGAGATCAATTTTTCCCAATCAACTAGAGAAAAATCTCACCTTTTCCTGACACCTCTCTGCTCACCTGTGCATCACGACGCGCAGCTTATAACTCTTTCTTAATGGAAGACACAAACACGGTAAAGAATAGTCCAGCAGTAATACAGCCCCCAACTGTAACTGTTGATATATGCGTAAGACTGGAAATCTTCAACGTCCGCATTGTTGTCACTTATTCCCAAAAGTTTTCACTAATATATCAATTGTTATATTCTCTTTTTGTCAAGTGGATTTTGAAGACTAGCTAATGATTCATAAATAAAAAAAAACAATTGTCGCGTTCCCAGATTTTTAGATGATTGTAAATAGAATTTCCATAATGCATTCGATTGACAGTTGATAATATTACTACTAAAAAGAAAAAGCGAGTGAAATTAAAGATGAAAGTTGAATAATGGCGCGAAAATATAAAGTCACTTTCAGTCAATTGTTGGACCAGAAAGTGTTTTCTTAAATGAGCTTGCAAGAGAGATGTCTCTTCATACAGATGAGCCTAAAATAATTTCTTTATTTGAATTAATACATACAAATTAATATATATATATATATATATATATATATATATATATATATAACATTGTTTACAAAGCTTTGTATAATTACATATACCCATATGAACAAGACAGTTTTGTACTACTTGCAACCCCTGAAGATGATCTTGGAAGAAGCTCGAACGTACCTGGGGAATGAAAAAAAATTGATTTAAACAGTTCTAGAACATTTCTCACATCATTTAATATCAATACAAAGTTGTTTGTGAGTATGAATGGATTTTGCTAAAAATTAGCAGACATAGTGTCTGTAATTTGTTTAATCAGGTATGCCTAAAAAAGAATTTTCTACCTAAATACACATGCACACACACACACACACACACACACACACACACATATATATATATATATATGTAAATATATATGTAAATAAATAAAATAAGCAATTCATCGATTCTAGAAGATTCCTCAGCAGAAAGCATGGCCGTTTCGTCCTATATTTGGGACTCATCAGCTGTGTGCAGCCCCCACCGAGAATTGAAACCCGGACGCTTACTATATGAGACAAACGTCATACCATCGGGCCTCGGTGGCGAAAAGGTAACAAATTAGACTCGATATAGCGCCGCTCGATCACATATTCCATGGTGGAACTCATCCGAGTTTCTCTTAACGATAGGATTGTGCCCCCCAAGAGCCATGACTACTATCCCCAAGCTGCTCCCCCAGAGCAATAGAAGCCGATTCAAGCAAGGATATACAAGAGATAGAAATTATTAGGAGGATTTGAGATAATTATAACTAAGTAATTCATTGAGTCTCGAAGAAACCTCAACAGAATGCGGAAAGCACCGGACAGCCGTTTCGCCCTATATTTGGGACTCATCAGGGCCACCTCGGCGTGGTGTAATGGTTAGCAAGCTTGTCTCGTTAGATCAGTTACAACTTAAAAGTGGGTTCGATCCTTACTAGGTGCTCCATACTTTCGGCCTTGTGGCACATCTAAGCTACGCTTAGAAAATAACTATAGTTGGGACTCATCAGCAGTGCGCATCCACTACTGAGAATTGAAACCGTTACGATACGATATAAACCTCATACCAACTGTACCAACAGGACCCGGTGACAGATAGGTAACGTATTCCAGTGTTTTCTGTATTCTGTTGAGGATTCTTCTACATTCAATGGATTACTTCATTATGGTTATCTCATATTTTCTCTCATATATATATATATATATATATATATATATATATATATATATATATATATATTTTAAAAGAAAAACAGACCACTTTAAGGTACCATTATAATAATTTATTTCAGCAGAGTCCTTTTAAAGGACGCCGGATCATCAGAGAGCGCTTCCAAAAATGAAATTAAAATTGATGGATAGTGTAAGTTTTTGTAATTTAACAGAGAGTGTAAAAGGAGTAGTTAAAGAGACACGGTAGAGTATAGGGAGGGATTAATTTCATATCTCTGTCAAGTATACTTTGTATTGGGGAGGAGAAGTGAACAGACCTTGACCTATTTAGACGGTTAACATAACGGAAGTGATATATTGAAATGAGAAGGGAGAAAAAAGAAGGAAAAAGAAAGAAGAGGGAGAGGGAAGTAAAGAGAAAGAGGCTGTAATTGGGTTTTAGCAATTTATGTAAAGAATAGATTTTAATGCTTGATAGAAATTTAGATGTCTAAAAAAACGGGAAGAAATTAATATGATGCTTGCTATCAATTTAAATATTTTTTTTAACAAATAGTTTAGGAATTTAATATAAGTTAAATACTATATTTATTAACACATTTATAAAGAACATATTAAAAAATTTTTAAAATTATAACAGTTTGTTTACCCGACCAATCGTACTTTTTTAATATTGTAAAAAATAGTTACGGTAACATCTTTATCAGTTTGACTCTAATTTATGAATGCAATTTGTAATTATGTTTATATGGGTAATGTTTCTTACTTAAAGTTTAGGTTTAATTAATATATATATATATATATATATATATATATATATATATATATATATTATTTATAAAATTTAAATTATATAAACATAAGTATTTTATAAAACACTACAGTGTCTTATCAATGATGATGTTGAAGATAAAATAAATTTTATCTTCAACATCATCACTTGATAAGACACCGAGTGTGTTGAAACAAAATGGCTATATTTGTAGTGATTTTATAACATACTTATGTTATAATTTTTTATAAATAATAATTATATCTGCTCTACTTTGTATTGAGCACTCTTTTAAGAATAGTAATTGTTGGTTATTGGAATTCATTCCGTATATACCAATTATATACTTGGATATATATATATATATATATATATATATATAAATTAATAAAATATATATATATGTGTGTGTGTGTGTGTGTGATTGCCAATTCTTTGGAAAAAGAAGACTGTCTGGTAGCTTTTTTCCGTGTTTTTCATTCCGAATTTTATTATTTCCATCATTTTTACCCGCGCTAAACCCCCCCCCCACCTGCTATGGGCCCATAAATGATTGTTGATGCCAGCTACACTTTTTGCAACCTCTCTTAAATACGTGGCAAACATAAAGTTTCTTTGTGTTACCTATGTTGTTAGAATGCTCAATTCAGTTTCGCTCAATATTATCACAGCGTTCCCAAATCAACCTTCTCTAGCGAGCTTGGATTTCCTCGACGTCTAGAAATCATGTTCTCTTCAAGTAGGATTTTTATTTTTGAAGAAAATGGGGCGAGATATGTGGAATATGGGAATACAGCGCTTGGCCCCCAAACTGATACATAACTCATGAGGTGTGGTGAGAAGACCACACTCTACACACTTTCCTTCCATTCACTGCTATAAACAACGGATTTGAACGAGAATGTTATAACTTAGTGCGTATACGCGACAGAGTTCAAAATCAATCTCTGCAAGGCGGCTTAAGTCAACGTACTTTACTGCAGTTATCATAGCAACACTTTTAACCAGATCTTATACTTACAGACATGATGGTGATAACTTCCTCTCTGGATTGTGTAACGACATCGCTTGATTGATCCTCAAATATGCGTAGCAGGAATGTGGATTTTTAGTGTATCATTGAAACGCATTGGAAATTATTTGAGAGTCGATTATCTTGTACCAACTTACCATAAAAAGTCTTTTGGGTAATCTAGCATCCTCTCTACATGTCAAATGAACAATCAAGTGCATTTGCGGTGAAGTCGTTTCTCTATGCTGGCATGCATTTTACATCCATACATAGGAGCTCAGATCAAAACGTATCGGGTCTGGAGCTATAAAAATTACAAGGTATATCAATTCGGCATTTAATCACTTTCGAAGCAGCCCCCCTCTGAAACCCCATATATATATATATATATATATATATCCAGCTACGTTTTCATATCATAGAAGTCCTTTTTTAGCGATAGCCAGCACTGCCTCGTCGTATTCTCTTGGGTTTCGTCGCCGTCTAGAAATCCTGTTCTTTTTAAGTGGGGTTTGAGTTTTGAAGAGGAAGGTGCGATATCTGTGGAATATAATGGTTTTCAGACTTGGGGAATGCGGTGCTTAGCCCAAAACTGATACACAAGTCATGTTCACTGATGGAACCTCTGTGATGTGGTGAGACGACCACACTCTACACACTTTCCTTCCATGCACTGCTATAAACAACGGATTTGAACGAGAATGTTATAACTTGGTGCGTATACACGACAGCGTTCAAGATCAATCTGTGGCAAGTACCTAACGTACTTTACCGCAGTTACCATAGCAACACTTTTGACCAGACCTCGTACTTACATGATGCTGATGACTTCGTCTCTAGATCGTGTCATGCCATCGCTTGATTGATCCTCAGATATGCGTAGCAGGAATGTGGCTTTTTAGTCTTGCTAGGGACTTTTACTCTTTTGTGTTCATGTGGCAACTTTGGGCGCCTCTTGTAGTAGGTTTCACAGTAATAACCCAGCAAACTTTCAACGCATATATACTAACATAAATAATAGTGACCTGTTCATTCTATCCATTAACTCATCTAGCCAATCCTTGGGCAGACTCCTGCTCAGGCACGTTTGTATTTGTAAAACGCCCACAGTGATCATCTGGGGTGTACTACTATGCTGAGCGTACCTTAGTTACAATTTCTGGGAGAGAGCATATTATCTGGCATGATCATCATTTTGAAAAAGGACAGTATGCCAAATACCTTGGATTATTGCTAATTTAACCATCGACAGATTCCAAATAGTTCCGTCTGCCGAATTTAATTCACAAAACTTGAGTTAACCCGTGATATGTTTTTTTTTTCAGAAACATTCCTAAGATGCCGTATGCTGTGATTGCCTCTCTCATGCTGATAGCATCAATAATTACCTTGCAGACATTTCTTTCTCCACTTCGTACCCCAGTTACGGGTTAATTAGTATGGCATATCTGTTAATCGTTATCATCTCTATATTATTTTCTGCTTTTAAATAGGCTGCAAAAGGTTTATAAACCATAAAAATCACATCATTCAATCAATCATGTTTTTCTTAAGGCCATGGTGCGATCGTGACTCTCCACAATTTCCTATTCTTTGTATCTAACTCAATATTTTTACAATTCCGCTCAACCATGTAAAATAATTTGGGAGGAGGAAAAGAGATAATATCGAATCTCTTTTCCCGAGTGAATGTAGTAAACGGACAAAAACAAGATTCTTCTCCGGCGTAAAATTTGAAATAAATTGACATTTATTAAATGACATAAACTGCAATGTCGGGATGGTCGTATCCGATATGTCTGTCTGCTAAGTCGGCTAACCAACCCCTGTTGCATACGCCTACTCATGTACATTTGTTTCCGTTCAACACCCACTTGTTCTTTTTAAGTGGGGTTTGATTTTTGATTTTTGAAGAGAAAGGTGCAATATCTGTGGAATATGGTGGTTTTCAGACATGGGGAATGCAGTCCTTGGCCCAAAACTGATGCACAGGTCATGTTCACTGATGGAGCCTTTGTGATGTGACGAGACGACCACACTCTACACACTTTCCTTCCATGCACTGCTATAAAACAACGGATTTGAACGAGAATGTTATAACTTAGTGCGTATACGTGACAGAGTTTAAGATCAACCTGTACCAAGCGACATCATTCAACGTACTTTACCGCAGTTACCATAGACACGCTCTTGATCAGACCTGGTACCTCCATACATGATGATAGTTCGTGTCATGCCATCGTTTGATTGATCCTCAAATATGCTCGCACAAGTAACTTGCAGGTCTTTCTGGTAGCGCTGCATTCACAGGAGTTTACACCTGACCTATCTGCAGTGATCTCACGTGACTGGCTAAAATAGCCAGCGAAATAGGTGACTTTTCAACAAGATTCTTTAAGTGTATTGGCGTACTAATTCTATTTCACATTTCTTAATTGCGCTCTTTTTATTGGAATGCTCGATTCACTTGTACCAACACACCATAAAAAGCCTTTTGGGTAATCTTCCATCCTTCATACGTTTCAAATTATCTATCCAGCCTATTTGATTACGGAGAAGTAGTTGCTCTATGCTGGCTATCATTTTCCATCCATCCATATGATCTCAGATCAAAACGTATCGGATCTGGTGCTATGAAAACAAGGCATTTAAGCGCCTTGAAGTAGTCCCCTCTGAAACCCCATATATATATATATATATATATATATATATATATATATATATATATATATATATATATATATACAGCTTTTTTCCATTGATGAAAGCCCTCATAGAAGTCCTTTTTTTTAGCGATACATAGTGCATTTCTACCGGGAATTAATCAAATGACATGCAACACACTCCGACCGATTTCCCCTACACTTGTACCATTGGCAAAACATCAAACTTTCAGTTTTCAAATGCTTTTCAAGTATAAAGTTTGTCTGTGTTAACTAGGTTGGAAACTTGTCCGTATCTGTCTGCAATCACGTGATGTTTCAGACCCGCAACAGACTTAAAACCTTGTCACAAATCTCGTACAAGTAACCTGCAAGTCTTTCTGGTAGGATTGCATCCACAGGAGTTTGCATCTAAACTCTCCGTTGCGACCTCACATGACTGGCTAAATCAGCTGCTAAAAGAGTGACTTTTCCATAAACAGAGCAAGAGTGTTGGTGACCTAATAACTCCAGGACAGATTATATTTCTCTTTTTTTTAATGGCATGCTTTTTATTGGAATGCTCGATTCACTTGTGGTCAATATTGTTTCAGCTTTCCTAAATCGACCTTCTTCAGCCAGATCTGTCTCCATCGAAAGACTTCCAGTCTTCAACATTAACCACAAGAGTCTTTAGGTTACATTTAAGTGTACCATTGAAACGTATTGGATCTTATTTGAGAGTCGATTAACTTGTACCAACTCATCATAAAAAAGCCTTTTGGGTAATCTTCCATTCTCCATACGTTTCAGATGATCTGTCCAGCCTATTTGATTACGGTGAAGTAGTTGCTCTATGCTGGCATGTATTTTACATCCATCCATACGATCTCAGATCAAAACGAATCAGGGCTGGTGCTATGAAAACAAACAAATTACAAGGTATATCAATTCGGCATTTAAGCTCCTCCGAAGTAGTCCCCCTCTGAAACCCCATATATATATATATATATATATATATATATATATATATATATATATATATATATATATATATATATATATATATATATCCAGCTTTGTTTCCATTGATGGAAGCCTTCCTAGAACTCCTTTTTTAGCGCACAAGTAACCTGCGGGCGTTTCTGGAAGGCTTTCATGCACAAGAGTTTGCACATGACCCCCCTCGTATGACCTCACCTAACTGGCTACACCAGCTGCCGAGGAGGGTGACTTTTCCACAAATAATGCAAGTGTGTTGGTGTCCTAATAGCTCTGGAACATATTTTATTTTTCCCTTCCTAATGGCGTGCTCATATGTAAGTTCTGTGATTAATATGAATCGATTATGTAAGCAATTGTATGCTTAATCAAAAAATCAATCATTTAATAAATATTTTATATCTGGTTGCATATTTTATTTCACGTTTTCATGTAATATTGTGAACGAATATTAATTTATCATATTGAGGACGGATTATATAAACCCAGATATAAAAAGAACAAAAAAAGAATAAGGCCTCATATGTTTCACGACGAGACAACAACCACATATCACAGATTTTATCGCTAGTTATATAACACGAAGCACTTCAACTGAGTTAAAATCTCAGGCAATTTCTTCCGATATAGCTATCCCAATTCTAGTGTAACATTACTGTTCATGCTTTACGAAGAAAAGTAAATGAAATTAAGATGAATACTATTAAAAAATTAATAATCATTAACAATATGTGTATATTTCTGAGATGAGGTATTATGTACACTATTTACATTATTCAGACTACTGTCCTCATCTTTGTCGCCATATTTATTACAACGTTTCTGCCGTTGTACACTCCGGCCTTCTTCAGGTGGTTGGAATGTCGAACTGAACCCTCTATTTCGTTCACTGGGGTAGACTGTTCTAGTCCCACGTGCCATGTTTAATGGGTGTCAGTTATCAGTTATCTCTTGTTAATTCTCCTCTCCAAGTTCTCCACTGCCTAGCACACACACACAATATATATATATATATATATATATATATATATATATATATATATATATATATATATAATTTAAAAGAAAACAGACAACGTTAAGGGTCCATGGTTATAAATTATTCTTCTTCCTGGCTCATCAGACCCCACTTCCAAGAATGAAAAAAAATGAATTTAAATTTACATATATATATATATATATATATATATATATATATATATATGTGTGTGTGTGTGTGTGTGTGTGTGTGTGTGTGTGTGTGTATATATATATATACTAGTAGTAGAGCCCGGCGTTGCCTGGGGATGTAACAGTAAGAGATAGATCAAGTATCGACGATCATAAAGACTGAAAAAATAAAATTGACAAAGATTATTGTTTAAGGTTGACGGACACGCATGTCTTAATTTTTTTTTTTTTTTTTTACGAATTGGTCAAACCCAAATTCAAACAAAAACATTGTTTTCAATCGTTATGAGTCTATCGATTGGTGAATAGAATTTTATTATAAACAATTGTCTTGTAAATGGAATTTTTAAAGCATTCTGAATGTAAATAAAAGAAAAAAGTGTGCAAGACAATAAGAAATACTACCTGCCAAAAAAAGTGGATGTTTGTTTTATCGGCTGAAAAAAAAAATGTAAGAAATCCGATCCCATATATAAAGGACACACACACACACACACACACACACACATAAACAGCCTGGGTTTTTAACGTAAGTCACTTCACGGAATCGCTAAAACATAGAGCATAGTCTGATGAAAAAGACGCCAAAGTTTATGAAAACAAAATTTTATCGTCAAAATGCTTACTTTTTTATGAAGAGGATAGACTGAATTTTTTTTAATTATTTTAAAAAAATTTTTCCATCTTTTAGAATATTCTAAATTTTGATTTAAAAACCTTGTTTCTCTTTGTCGCAACAAGGGTAGTAAATAACATAGATAATTTTAGCGCATTTTTTTGTATTTACACACATTAATTTGGAAAATCTTGCAAAAATAAAAATAATTGTCAGATGTTAATGAAACTTTCAGAAACTATTCACAGATGATCGAAATTATTATAAATATTTTTTTTTATTAAAGTCATGGCAGAAATATTTTTTTTATATTTATTAACACCCCATAACTAATTTTATGAAAACTCTAGAAATTCGAGACCATCGGTTTTAGTGATTACAATAGTTAAAAGCACAAGGCTTTGAAGAATGCAAATCAATGTTTTTTTTTTTTTTTTGTCCAGCGTACCTGAAAATCAGCTGTGAATTGTAACATACAAAACTCAATAAAACAAATATATTATTTAGTTTCAAATGCTTTTTATTTGTTTTAATTTGTTTTTATGAATATGGACAATATTTTCTGAAAGCAAAAAAATTTTTTCAATGAAAATTGAATTTTTAATACAATTATTTCTTATTTCTTTAATTTTAAAAAGATTTTTAAAAGATGTTTAAATTGAATTTTAAAAAAATATTTTAACATTAGTTAAAAGAAACATCAACCTTTCACAATGTCCGTGTGAGATTGTCATTGTCTAGCGCTTTGAAAATTGTAGAATTTGGACCAATCAGATTAGCCATGGTAATTAAGAAATGTAATTTTTGTGTTTATAGTCGGACAGTAATTATCAAGTACGGAAGACCAACCAGAATACAATTTAGTTGCATTATTTGAGTTCAGCATTGTTCTCCGCTGTTAAGCCCTTTACTTTTGCGAAACACCTATGGAGAAGTTAATTTGAGTTTTCAATTTCAACTGAGAAGGGTACCTACAAGTAACAGTATCATCTTATGAAATTTAACTACTGCTAAACTTTAATTTATATGATCTTATTTTTATATTAATCTCAGTTATGACATTTTTCCATAAATGAAATATCAAAATTAATAATAAAATGAATGGAAATACAAATAACACAGTAAAATGTAATAAATGTACATAAAATTATAGTATTTTATGTACACTTCTGATAAAATTTCATAAGAAAGGTTCCTATAAATTAATATTAGATACCTTTTTCTTATGAAATTTAATCTAACTCTTAACAGTCTTATTTTTTCATTTCTTTATATTTTCCATAAACCATCGTAAACGTAAAAATGAAAGCTAAGTACAAAAAAAAAATAAAAAATAAAAAATTAGAGCGCTGAAAG
>CAHIKZ030004486.1:297500-307500 GCA_903632075.3 Acanthosepion pharaonis
TTTATACGTTTCCTTTACGGCCACGTGATCTACTTATTTAATAATAGAATCGCCCGTGTTTGCTCATTGGTGATCTGAGTTTAGACTACACTGTCGGCAACGACACTTTATTCCCATACAACTGTTATGGGACCTTACCCATAATAACATCATAGACTATTCCATACGTAATAAATACTGCGCCTCAAGAGGAAGCAGGGAGTTCAGTCTGAAGTCTGGAGTGAAGTCTGTCAGTCAGTCAGAGCGAGCGAGTCAGTCGAGTCAGAGGCAGTCCGAAACAGAGTCGCGTTCAGACAATTACTACTAAACCTGATTGTTCGTACTACCACTTTCTACTTCTCTGTATATATTCCTGTTTGTAATATATCTGGGTTATTCCATATACGTGTTCGAGTTCTTCTTTATTGGTTCTACCTTGGACTATCACCGTGGTACAAGGAACCGGACCATAACAACAACAAATACAATGCAAAAATATTTTCTGGTTTAAAATACCTGCAAAGGGTTGATAAGCTGTAAAAAAAACGAATCAACCAATCAAGTTTATTGCTGAAGCATTTAATGGATGGGGTTCCGTGACCGCATTTTTTGGTGATATGTTCATATGCCGCTGGAAGTTAATTCGAGTGCCTTTCAACTAGCTTATGGTAAAATTGGTTTTGTTTTAATTTCTCTTACTTAAAACCGTACTTCAACAGATCTGCTCGGCACATTTAAGTGAGGACATTCTTTATACTGAGAGAACAACATTTGATGCGGATTTCGACGTTACGAAATAATCACAATGGGATTAAACATTGTGACAAATTTAAGAGAGGAAACACTTAAATAGAAAGGAGACATAAAACCTGCAATAAATATGATAAATAAAAGAGAACAAGACAAGGCATATTCCCCTCGTTGTTCCACATTTCTTCCTTTAAAAGAACAAAATAAATGACGCAGTGCAAATAGACGAATCTGTCAAGAAAGCAGAACTCCCAGATGGTCACAAAAAAAAAGAAAAAAAAAAGAAAAATAGATCCGATGGTCACCTCACCCCCAACTCCTACAATAATGCTCCACTTCGACACTATTCCGTCGTCTACAACCCTACACCCTCACTCTGGCTTCTGCCTATTTGTCCCGTCTGTCTCTGATATTCTGTGTCTGTGAGCGGGAATATATTGAATAGAGATTCGTAACATAAAACACCTTACGACTAGAACTATAAAAAGAATAGCAGTAACAGCGAAGGAAACAAGGCGTGAAATATGAAACATAACATTAATTTTCAGCTGCCAAGGCAAATATAAAAAGAACAAAAGAAAGAACCTACACAGTGTAAAGACAACTAAAGCATTAAAAGTCAAACGTAATTGTTTCGACTAAAGAAAATTACATAAAATATAGTAACAAAATAATATTAAGAGCAGTTTGACTATAAACGAAAAAAAGATAAATTATGTAAAAGAAATAGGAACTAAAAAGAAGAAAGCTGAGGTAAAATGATGAATAGAAAATTATAGAATAAGCAAACAGAAACGTGAAAGTAAAAGTGAAAGTGAAAGTAACACAAATTGTTGCGATAACGAAAGTGAAAGAAACGAGATATTTTCACGGAAGCAAGACTAACGAATACTGTAGGGACGTTGAAACAATTTGTAAAAGGAAATTTTGGAGTTAACGAAAATAAAGCCAATAGAATATATTAGAGAATATAAAAGAAACTGAAGCAAATAACTGAAGCGAAAGAGAAAATAATTCGAAAATGTGGCAAAAGGGAAAATTAGAAACTCAGAAATATTCCGGAGGAAATGAAAATTAAAGTAATAGATGATGACAGAAAATAAAGTGGTAGAATATTGTAGAGAAAGAGAAAATGAATATAAAGCAATTTCGTTGCGCTGAAAGACAAAATAAATGTAACACAGAATTAGAGCAAAGAAGTAAGAAGTAACAGATGACTGGGTTGAAAGTGAAAGTGAAAGTAAATAAGGAATATGGCATGAGGAAAGAAAAGAAGACTTAAAATAGAGAATGACAAGAATTCATTTGAGGATGAACATAAGACATTCGATACGAAGATAAGTTCCAAGGAAACAGAAAATACCAGAAGGGAGATAGAAAAAGGAGATAAAAGTGGCAAAGTTTGTAGCAAATGTAAACGGTAAAGGAGAGTGTAGTACTAGAATCTTCTGTAGAAAATGAATGTAAAATTAATACAAATTTGACGTGAAACTGAAAATAACAAAATAAGATGTAACAGATGACAGGTTTGAAAGTGAAAGTGAAAGTAAGAAAGTAGCATAAGAAATGAAAGAAAAAAAGAGAAATATCAGAAAGGGAAAGAGAGAATAAAAAACGAAATAGAAAACCACAAACAAAAACGAAAAAAAAAGACATGTGGAAATGGGAGGAATTAATTACGTATAAACAATGAATATAAATTGTTCTTAAACAATAAAGGCATTAGAAGAATACAGAGACAAAGAAAAATCACGTGATAGAAGAGTCGGCGATAAAAGTCGACGATAAGAGTAGTTTTCATTAGTTGTTCATGTACACGGAGAGGCAATGTGAGGATGTGGGTCAGGGTTCGAGGGCGTCTTTTAAAACTAATGAATACTAACAAGAGTGCATATGTTGCCACTCTTCACATAACTCATTGCTTTTTCAATTTCCCAATGAAACCCACGGCAAATGAAAAAAATTCAACATACTAAACGCCTCTGCATATCTATCTATCTATCTATCTATCTATCTATCTAACCATCTATCTATATTAGTCTGTTCCGATCTATCTCAGTCTGTTCAGCCTAGCTATCGATGTATCGATCTATTCCCATACAAGCATACAGATATTCGAGTATATATATATATATATATATATATATATATTTGAAACATGGTGATTCCTGTGTAGCGATGCAACCATATTTTTAAATAAGTAAATTTATATAATTTATGCCCGTAGGTTTGCACTGAGCACTGTTTTGTAAAAAATAAAAATATTAATAAGAACACCAGATTATATATATCACTGTTCCTTCTCTTTATTGTAATATATATATATATATATATATATATATATATATATATATATATATATATATATATATGTTTGTGTGTGTGTGTGTCTATGTATGTATGTATGTATGTGTGTGTGTGTATATATAAGTCTAATGCTCAATGCACGTAGGATAAAAGAGTAAAAATAAAATAGCATGTAACGCTTTTTAACTTTAAAATTTAATTTTTAAATTATATGTATATTTATATCTAAAGTATATTTAATTTTTAAAAGTATATATATATGCATATATTTAATTTTATATTTATCTAATATATATATATATCATATACATATTTATTTAATAATATATATATTATATATAATATGTTTATTTAATATATACTATAAAATATATATATAATATAAATATTTGTTTAATATATATTTATATATATATATATTTAGTTTTACATATATTTAATTTATATGTATTTTATATATATGTATATTTAATTTTTTTACGTATATATATATATATATATATAGAGAGAGAGAGAGAGAGAGAATGATAGCTAGATAGAGAGAGTCTGACAGACAGACAGCCAGTCTTAAGTTATTATCCAAATCAAATAAACCTCAATAACACAAAAAGTTCTGAAACAGTATTCTTCAAATTTAAACTTGTCCACTTCCACCTTTAGCAAATTGTTTATTTAAATTTTCTGTCATTTTAATGGTTAGATATGGGATATTTGGAATGTACGAAAATGGACTGACTGAAGTTAATATGCAGTTTCAGCTAATATTAGCTTAAGATCTCTGAAATGTAATAAAAACTATTTTTGTCTGCAATATATGTTGAAACATTGGTAATGGGAAAGGTCTAAAAATTGCTGAAAAACAGAAGTTACTGAGGGAGAGAATGTCCACATTTGAGATATCAATGGTGCTTTGCAGTGATCCTTGAACGATAAAGAATGTTGCTGAAAATATAAGTTGAGAACTCGAAGCAAAGGAAAAGGTCTTAAGAAATTGCTTCGTCGAGATGAACGTAAACTAAAACGACTTATAGCAAAACAACCAATTTTCAACAGCGCTCAGATTTTTGAAAAGGGCGGACAAGAAGGATAAAAGATTTAAAATACTTTGGGAATTAGGTTTTTTTTAAAAAAAAAATCTCCTAGGCAAACTCCTCTGACTAAATCAAATATTTTAAAGCATGAAAACCGGACCAAGAAATATATGAAAATTGACTTTTCTGGTGTAATTTTCACGGACGAATCTCAGGTTACATTTGAGGGACCTGATGGGTGGGTCAAAGGATGGATTTTATCCAATTTAGACCCACCTGTGGCTAAAAGAAAGCAGCAAGGAGGAGGCAGTGTTATGATATGAGCTGGAATTGTTGTCCAAACCATTATTGGACCATTCAATGTCGATGAAGGAGTTAAACTGAACAGTTACGATTTTATGAACATGAATTTTTTGCATGGTATAAGTTCCAGTCTTGCAGTTTTAAAGTGAAGTATATATTTATGCACGACAATGCTCCTTCACATGTATCTAAGCTTACCAGCGAATTCTTTAAGCATAAAGGATTTACATGAGAGAAGATAATGAAATGATCACCATCAAGCCCTGATCTGAATCCGATGAAAAATCTATGGTCAATTATGAAAATGAAAATATATGAAGTTGTAAACAATATAAATAACAGCAAAGAAGACCTATGAAAGGTAATTAAATCTGCCATTTCGGAAACTTAAGCTGCTGAAGTGAAAAGAATTAACAATATCGATGGATAATAGATTAGTGGTTGTTATTGAGAAGAAGGGTCACTATATTAAAATGAAGATGATTCAAAGACATCATATGTAATTGTCATTTGGTCTATTAAATGTGTTGATCACTTTTTGATGATTTTATTACCTTTTTATTGAAGTAAACTGTAATTATTTGGTTTTGCCTAATAACTTCAGACATGCCTGTGGCTAAAGGAAAGCAACAAGGAGGCGGTAGTGTTATGATATGGGCTGAAATTGCCGACCAAACCATTATTGAACCATTCAAATTCTATAAAGGAGTTAAACTGAACAGTTTCAATTTTATAACATGATTTTCTTCGCATACTACAAATCCCAGTCTCGCAGTTTCCTAGTGAAGTGTATATTTATGCACGACAATGCTCCTTCACATGTATCTATGCTTACCAGCGAATTCTTTAAGCATAAAAGATTTACATGAGAGAAGATAATGAAATTGTCACCATCAAGCCCTGATCTGAATCCGATCGAAAATCTATGGCCAATTATGAAAATGAAATTATATGAAGGTAGCGAACAATATAATAGCAAAGCAAACCTATGGGGGGGGTAATTAAAACTACAATGTCGGAAATTGTACCTGCTGAACTAAAAAAAAAATAACTAAAAATCAATGGATAATTGATTACTGGTTGTTATTGACAAGTGTAACTATATTAAAATGTAAAGGATTCAAAGACTTATATGTGTTTGTTATTTCTTCTATTATAGATGTTGATCAATTTTTTTTGTGGTTTTCTTATCTTTTTATTGAAGTAAAATGCGATTATTTGGTTTTGCCTAATAACATCAGACAACTTTTTTTTTTAGAATACATCAAATAACTTCAGTAACTTCAATAAAACATATTGATACTACCTAAATTTTTAACTCGGGATTTGTTTTAATCTTTAATTTGATAAGGTTTTTTTCAAACCAAATTTGAATTATTGATGTTTATATGATTTGATTAGTAACTTCGGAAGTACTGGATTTTTTTATTTATTAATACGGCAGATTTGATCACTTTAAACGTTATTTTAAGAGGATACTCATAGTTGTGTAGACGTCCCGTTTATTTATTAAACGGTATATTTACTTATTTTCGTCTACCGGCTTTAATATTCGAGAAATCTTATATAACAAAATATGCGCTCTCCGGCAGGATACGAACCTGAGTTCCTCAGGGCAATGCGTGCGTGCGTGTGTGCGGGTGTGTGTGGAGGCGTGTTCACGTGCAGACGAATCTATGGAGGCGTGTGTGTGACATAACAACTGATATAGTTTTTATATTTGTTTATTATATTGAAAATACTTAACTGCTTTGCTATGCTATCTTTCATAACGACCCGTTAGTGCATTTTGCTTTTTGACACTCGTACACGTGTTGTCGATGAGACAATGCGTCAATCTGGCGCCCTTAACGTACAACGGCAAAGAGACAAAGTTTATAGAGACGTGCCCGACAAATAATTTTAAAATGTCACTGACGGATCGAGTCGGTGGTGGGGGGAAGGAGACCACCATTTTCCCCCATCGCGTTTCAAACACTTAACATCTGCCAATAATAAATATCTTTGTTTTTCAGGACTGGGGAATTCTAGAATTTTTTTTTTAATCATTTCACCCCAAGCAAGGAAATAAAGCCTCTAAGATGCAAGGGCTTATTGGATGTCAGAGTATATTAAAAAGAAAAAAAAAACTATTAAGGAGAGAGATCAAAAAATGAACAAAAGTTAAAATTTTGAAGATCAAAGTTGACTAAGAAGCAAAAAGACAGAAGAGAGTCCCAGAATCGAGAAGCGTGATCGAAGAAACTGTTAGCATAGAACTTGCGGTTCCATCTAGCCATTTCAGCTGTAAAATGATGAGACCTAGCTGCCAATCTAGTACTGCGCTGAAATTCATAAAGTCTATCTACCATAGAGTAAAGTTCATCAGAACAATACCACGAAAATATTTATAGCGAATATACGGCGGTGGGGTAATGACTGAAGCCGAGATGCCATGTCAGGACCAATAAAACTTCAGATTCTTTTAGAATTTCATCAAGAATCTCTAAATATATAGCAGAAGAACCAAAGCAAGTGTGGCAGCAATATTCAAATCATTGACGAATGGTAGACTTATAAATATGCCAGATAGATTCTGGAGAGAAAACTTGTCTATACACACCACAGTGAACCAGCTTTTCTAATAGACGACCTAGCAATTGATTTAATATAACGCTTCCATTTCATGTCAGCTGAAAACGGCAATGAGTCACTCTCCTGGAGGTGAGCATCAGCCATTCTGATGGAAGGCAATAATGATTCTCTGAAACGATTAAAAGAGAACAGTTTGGATTTGGAGGCGTTAAATTAGAAAGAACTTAATCCTATGTAAAAGCAAAAAGCCTAAGCACAAGATCCTCCCTCCAGCCAATATTTACAACGGACAGTTTTTTTTTTTTTTGATTGGGGAAAAAAAAAACATTAAAGTTTAATGATCAACAGTCTTTCTTAAACTGTGGAAATTGCTTCAACTATTTGGTTGACCGCGCGTCTTATAACCAAACTTATTCAACCTGTTCATTGAGACGATTTTGAGACAATATTTCTGAATGATATTAGTAATAATTAGTAATAATAATTAGTAATAATATAGACAAAAATAGAAAAGGGTGTAAGACAAGGATGTGTCTTCTCACCGGACTTATTCAACCTATACAGTGAAGTGATTCTCAGAGAATTAGAAGTGCTACCAGGACTTATTATTGGCGGCTACAATCTTAACAATGTAAGATATGGAGATGACAGAGTGTTGATTGCAGACAGAGAAAAGAAACTACAAAAATTTCTACAGAAGGTAAATTAAGGAAAGCGAGAAGAAAGGACTATTACAAGAAGACAGAATTCACGGTTGTTAGCAAAAGGGACAACCCAAAAGACAAATTACAAATTGGGGATACCAAAATCAAAAATGTACAACAATTTAAATATCTGTGAAGTGTTTTAACAGAGGACGGAATATGTGACACCAAAATTCGAAGTCGCAATGGGATAGTGAAGGATGCTTTCCAAAAGTTAAGCAAAGTATTAAGAAACAAGAAAATTTCATTAGAAACAAAAGAAAATAGTATTTACGTGATATCAGTCCTCCTGTATGGCAGTGAATGCTGGACAGTCTTATGACAGATGAAGAGGAGACCTGAAGCAGCAGAAATGTGGCTCTACCAGAGGATACTGAGAACCGAATGAGACAGTGGAAACAAAAAAAGGAAAATAAAATATAACCTCAGAAAGAAAGAGCAAGTAATGAGGGAAGCGGGATTGGAAAATTTGATACCCACAAGAAAATTTCATTAGAAACAAAAGAAAATAGTATTTGATATAATTACGTAATATAAGTCCTCCTGTGTGGCAGTGACTGCTGGACAATCTTATGACAGATGAAGAGGAGACCTGAAGCAGCAGAAATGTGGCTCTACAGAAGGATACAAAGAATACCTTGAACCGAACATGTGAGCAACGACGAAGTCTTAGAGACAATGGAAACAAAAAAAGAAAATTATACTTGATCCCAGGAAGAAACAGTTGAAATTTCTAGGGCAAGAAATGAGGAAAGCGGGATTGGAAAATTTGATACCCACAAGACAGATTGAAGGCAAGAGGGACGAAGTAAACAACTCATAACCTACATAAGGGGAGTGAGCAGAATTAGGTTTCGGAGAAATAACGAAAATATAAAGTGAATGCTTGACAATCATCTCACAAATGAAGAAGAGACCTGAAGCCACAGAAGTCTGATTCTACGTAATTAAGCTGAATTAGAAGTCCTACCAAGATTTATTATTAGCGGCCACAATCTTAACAATATAAAATGTGGAGATGACAGAGCGTTGATTGCAGATAGAGAAAGGAAGTTACGTCGGTGCTCACATATTTAGTCTATGGTTTCCTCATTATTCGGCTATGGAACCACATTTCTGTTGAGTCAAGTCTCTTCATCTTTGATGAGATTGTCCTGCATTCATTGCCATATAGCAGGACTGATCTTACATGACAATTTTGTATTCTTGTCCTTGTTTCTCTCGAAATCTCCCTTTTTCTTAATACTCTGCTTAGCTTTCGGAAGGCATCTTTCGTTATCCCAATGCGCCTCCGGATTTCTGTGTCGCACTTTCCGTCCTCTGTTAAAACACTTCTCAGATACTTAAATTGTTCTACTTGTTTGGTTACAATATCGCCAATTTTGTTTGTTAAGCCTTTTTGTTATGTCCTTACTCTGTCCTGGACATTGAGTTCTACCTGGATTCTATCCTCTTGGAATTTTTTTTATACAAAATATATATGTATGTGTACGCATATATCTATATATATATATTTATATATTTTGCATATGTATGTATATTTACCACTAATATTATCTATCTATCTATCTATCTATCTATCTATCTCTATATATATATATATATATATATATATATATATATATATATATTTAAGACATTTTATGTTTATACATTCTTTTTATAGATATAAATATTTAAGTAAATGTTTCTGTTTATAATAAACAGTATTAAACAACATTTACCGGCCTGAATGAATTATAAACAGAGTATTTACTTAAATATTTGTATTTATAAAAAGAATGTATAAACATAAAAAAATGTCTGAAAATAATTGTCGGACTTTGTCCATTTCATAATGTATATATATATATATATATATATATATATATATATATATTTGAGGCCACCCCTAGTAGATATTTTTTAATTGGCTCAGAAGTAGTCGTTTTGTACTTTACATAAGAGCAAATTATTATACATAGTTAAAAAGAAGTGAGACATGCTTTTTATTAGAAATTTTATTATGACAAAAACCAAAAACCATTTTATAATTAAATGTTGCTCTCGTCAAAATATCCTCCTATAAGTTTCTCAATTTTTTTTTTTTTTTTGGGCTGGAAAGATTTCACTATTGTCAAATTCATTTCATGCTTGTTCTGGAGGTAACTTCAAACTTTTGATCTGTAGTGTATATATATATATCTGGTTAAATTTGCTCGAATCAGTGTACAGGCGTATCTCTTGCAGGGTTGTTCAGTTCAAGTCAGGAATCCCTTTGGAGGGGAATAAATATATTAAATTCATGATTTTTAAATGCATTTTAACATATGCAGTTCTCATAATTCCTGTAATGATCACTTTGTCCGTAAC
>CAHIKZ030004486.1:312500-327500 GCA_903632075.3 Acanthosepion pharaonis
TAAGCGTTTACTGTTGAAAAAGTTAAATTTAACCGTCATTTCTACTCCAATAGCTTATTCTCTTGCACTTCCCGACAGCGGAACTCCCTTCCTCTTATTTGCTAATCTTCAAAAATTTAAATACAACGTCAATCGTTATCTTCTGATGCGATGATCCCAGTACTTCTTTATATCCTTTACGCAATCACTCCTATACCAAATCTTTTACTACGATCTATATTTCTCATGTTGTCTGTCTGTGTGTCTGTCCTGGGCGTTGTTACCTCGCCCAGGCCGCATTTCTCACCCGATTTCGATGCGGTTTTCAACAAAAGTTTGCAAATGGCTGCCGTAAGGACATGACGGAGCTCGATTTTTGAGTTCGGAATCAAGTTCCGAAAAAATCGATAATCGAAAGAATTCTGCTTACAGATGGCATTTCAACTGATTTGACACCCTCTTAGAGTCTACCATTAGAAGTGTTGTCCAGAAGTTTCATCACCACGGACCCCTAAACAGCGAGGAAAATCGATAAAACTCAAAAACCGATACGCCCAGATTGCGTCTGAACCGCATGTCGGTTTTTAGCGAAAACCGAGCGGATTTATGAAGAGGCCATTGGGAGTCATCATGTGAAGTTTCAACTCTGAGCACCCCCCCCCAAACAGAGTGCAAATCGACAATCCGTCAACCCTTAAAAATGTTTTTTCCGGTTTTTTAAAGCTGATCGTATTGTGTTTATTTTGTTTAGTTCTTTTTTCGTAACAGATTTATCCTTTACTATAGAGCTTAGAAAAAGTTGGCAGTGTGATATAGGCAAGAAGTAAGGCATGTAACAACATCAGCACGGCAAAGGGCACTCCTTTAAAGGCAAGGAAAGGCAAAAATATTTTAAGTCAAGTGATAGCGATTGCTGTATTAGTCGTACTATTTTTGAATCAAGCACGGGCAACGCCGAGCCATGCTGCTAGTATATATATATATATATATATATATATATATATATATATATATATATATATATAGTTTAAAGCTATGCTATATTCATGGGATAAAGTGGTCAACCTCAGAGATAGAGCGTATGTAAATATAAAAATAAAAGTGGACAATGAAGTTAACACTTACAGGTGGCAGAATGTTTTATGTCAAACACCGGGCCACCGATTGGCTCGACCATTGTGTTTAGCATAAAACAGTCTGCCGCCTCTGAATGTTTCTTCAATGTCCACTTTTATATATTTATATATATTAGATATATAATTGTCGGACTTTGTCCATTTCATAATATATATATATATATATATATGTGTGTGTGTGTGTGTGTGTGAATATAATCAAATGAATATATATATATATATATATATATGTATGAATATAATCAAATGAATAAATATAAATAAATGTACGTGTAAGTGTTCACATAGAAATAAATACACGTATCCTTTGGTGTAAGAAAAACAGTACTCAATGCTAAATACCAAAGCTATATATATATATATATATATATATATATATATATATATATATATATATATATATATAATAGCTTCATATATACATACACACACACAAAAAAATATATATATATATATATATATATATATATATATATATATATATATATATCTCATAAAAGAAACAATTTATACAGAGAATTAAATAGCAATGATGTTAATATGATTAATGGCGAAATCACTTCTATGGGCTAACAGAACCGTGGGCTTCACGCTTTTGCGATCGTCAGCATGAAACCCAGAGTCACAAACTCACATCAATCCAACTATATATATATATATATATATATATATATATATATATATATATATATATAAGGAAGAACAGTAAGATATATAATCCGGTGTTCTCATAGATATTTTCATTTTAACAAAATAGTGCTCAATGTAAATTTACAGAGCATTAATATTATAAATTGATTTACAGAGCATTAATATTATAAATTGATTTATTTAAAATATGTTTTTTCTTCGCTACACAGTTCTAACCATATTTCAAAATTTTTGAAACATGGTTAGAACTGTGAAGCGAAAAAAAACATATTTTAAATAAATCAATTTATAATATATATATATATATATATTTATATATATTTGTGAGTGTGTTTCAAAACGGAAAGTATCGGAAATATCGCCCACGTCTTGTTTAGATTACCGGTAGACTACTAGACCTTGAACATTAACTCCATCATGCTCTAATATTAAATGCAAATTGGGCAGTATATATTATCGAAAGCAGCATATATAAAACTGCATTTATTTCGCGGGCATATTTTGCCAATTCCCCAACGTCAGCCTCTTTCTCCTACAGCTTGTCATCAAGTTCTCTGTGTCAAATTGTAAGTTATCGACAAAATAAAATATCCAGTTGTCTCCGTTCCGCCTACCTCCGACCATTCGTTCCTGCTCAGTGCTACACGTCCACTTGTCAGACCACAATAACAGTCACCAATCTTGGGCCTCCAACCTTCCAGACCCCAAACTCAACCGCATCACGGAAACGCTAGCCCAGCCGTTTCATTGTAAAAAAAGAGTAGGGCGAGAAAAAAAAATTGATTTTTTCTTTCTTTCTTTTTTTTTTCTTTCTTTCTTTCTTTTATTTTATTTTTCATTCTCTCTATTTTTCTTTGCACACAAAATAGTTTTATGACTGATGCATCAGGCCAGAGCGAGTGGGACCGTCACACAGCATCGTGGTAATACAAAGAAATATTTTTTTTGTCTGTGTTCGACTTTCTTTCTTTCTTTTTTTTTTTTTACATCAGAAGTGTTGGTTTGGATCCCACATCGACCCCCGCTTCCATAGCATGTTCCGCCCGGCTGATTTGCATGCCATCTGTCGGTAAGATCTCTCTTTAAGGGGCCGATAACCTGATAGTCAGCCCCTCCCATGTTAACTTTATTCATCTATATCGATATTGCTCGTGTATAAATGTCGTTTTTTTATTTTTTTATTTAACGTCTCCATCTATCTGGGGTACAAATTACGAACCAAAACTTCAGTCATGGCCACTTCTTTGTGTTTTGATCCAGGTATTACAAGATCTGCTCTAGTAGACATGTCATTGTGTACTTGTAAAACCTTCGATGACTACAATATCGATTTAGGTATTTGGTCACTTAGAAGATAGTAATTGGCTTTATCTTGCTTCTTAATCATTTATTTAATGAAGTATAATCTTTTCATGTCTCTTCGGAACGGTTGGGATCATGGTCCTCCCCAACTTCCTGTCAATTTTAGCACTCAGAATTTTTCCTCTCTCTAACTATTCGGCAATTAATTTACACAAGCTCGCTACGTAGGCGACTCGCTGTTCATCTTTCTCCCTCTTGCCTTCCATATGTCCT
Organism: Acanthosepion pharaonis; assembly: GCA_903632075.3. NCBI lineage: Eukaryota > Metazoa > Mollusca > Cephalopoda > Sepiida > Sepiidae > Acanthosepion > Acanthosepion pharaonis. The sequence continues at coordinate 315,842 of CAHIKZ030004486.1, forward strand.
GTCAGTGTCGAAGTTTCCAAGTCCTCTTTCCTCAACTTACAAATCTTCTTTCATTATGTGTTCTAGAAATTTCGACTTTCCCTTTCTGATTCTAAGTATAAGTCTCCTTTTTTTTACTTCCTATTTTCCCTAAAACTTCCTTATTAATCCCATGCTTCGTCGAAGTTATTTTCTGGATTCTTCTGTGAGGTTTTTCTGAGCTACGGCTGTGTGTCTGTTATCAACAGTCATCGTCATATTTTATGATGTTAAATAATCAATAATCAATCAATAATAAATCCAAGTAGGATATCGAGTTCAATCTGATCTGATTTTATCTATCTATCTATCTATCTATCTATCTATCTATCTATCTATCTATCTATCCCAGTCTCTTCATATCTATCTATTTATCTATCTTCATATCTATCTATTTAATTCATTTCATATCTATTAATTCTATCTTCATATCTATCTATCTATCTATCTATTTGAATTCTTTCATATCTATCTATCTATCTATCTATCTATCTATCTATCTATCTATCTCAGTCTCTTCACATCTATCTATCTATCTATCTATCTATCTATCTATCTATCTATCTATCTGAGTCTGTTCATATCTATCTATCTATCTATATATATATTTATATATATATATTTCAGTCTCTTCATAACTATTTCAGTGTCTTCATATCTATCTATCTATCTATCTATCTATCTATCTATCTATCTATCTATCTATATATATATATTTCAGTCTCTTCATTACTATTTCAGTGCCATCATATCTATCTATCTATCTATCTATCTATCTATCTATCTATTTATCTATCTATCTATTTTAGTCTCTTCATATCTATTTCATTGTCTTGAAATCTATCTATCTATCTATCTATCTATCTATCTATCTATCTATCTCAGTCTCTTCATATCTATCTATATTTCAGTCACTTCTTATCTATCTATCTATCTACCTATCTATCTATCAATCTATCTAGCTAGCTAGCTATCTATCTATCTAGCTAGCTAGCTAGCTAGCTATTTCAGTCTCTTCATATCTATTTCAGTGTCTTCATATCTATCTATCTATCTATCTATCTATCTATCTATCTATCTATCTATTTCAGTCACTTCATATCTATCTATCTATCTATCTATCTATATTCATATCTATCTATCTATCTATCTATCTATCTATCTATCTATCTATCTATCTATCCCTGTCTCTTCATATATATCTATCTCATTTATTTCTTATCTATCTGTCGGTAGAATTGTCATTTTTATTTCCATTATCCCTAAAAATTCCTCATTTCTCACATGTTCAGTCCATGGTATTCTCAATATCCTTCTGTTTCATCTTCATCTGCGAGGTGATTGCCCAGCATTCATGTCATATATGAGGGCGGATATTACATATCAGTTCAGTACTATTTTCATTGTTTCTAAGGAATTTTCCTATTTCTTAATACAATGCTTAGCTTTTAGAAATCACTTTTGTCATTTCAATGCTCCTTCGGATTTCGGTGCCACATATTCCGTCATCTGTAACTTCACAGATATTAAAATTTTACATCTTTTTGTTCGGTTGTTGTTATTCGTACACCATAGCCGTTTTTTCAATGCTGTGCAAGTGATTACATGTAAAATCTGAGATGCAGATCTAGTACGTAGTAACATGCCAATTAAACACTTCACTTACCTTACGATCGTGAGCATGAGTTCAGTAATTCAGAAGAGACATTCGGGAACTGTATATACAGCAGCTTTAGCAGCAGTGGGTGTGACTTGGGTAAGATAGCCCGAGGAAGCACATCCTTCTTTAGATTGGTTTTGAATTCAGAGGTGCCATTCTTGTAGGCTGGTTGCCATCCTAAAGGTAATGATTCCTATCTACCTTGCTATTTAACCCGTAGATGGAGGAATATGCTTTCATGTCTATTTATATATATATATATAACCGAAAATTTTTACACCTCTTAAATGTGTTGTACGTAATTATTGTACTTAGAAGAAGACTTTATTCTTTTGTCCATGATGGGGAAAAATCACTTTAATTGTTTTAATAAATTTTATATGAACAAAAATTTTTTGTGTCCACAAAAAAAAAAAAAAAAGAAAGAGAGACGAAGTGTCAAAAGGACGTTTTTTTCCATCGACATTGTTTTTATTTTAACTCCCTTCACTCATCGGCAATGTTTATCGTTTTAAAAAGCGATTATCAGAACGTTAATAAAACCTAAACATAGGATGGAAGTAAATTTCTGGCCATCCGTAATGACGAAGAATTGAACAAACTACTATCCGGAGTAACTATCCTCCCCAACATCCAGGCTGTTCTTCTACTCTAGAAATCCCAGAAGTCTACATCAAAATACATTTATTTTATCTCGTCTGCAGCCGCTCTCTCGCAAACGTGCCGTTGCCGCCCTCTGTCTTTTTTACAAATAATTTCACGGTAATTGCTCCGATGAGCTGCTTTCGCTGGTTCCCAGACTTCATAAATTTAAGCGTTCTACTAGGCTGGCATCTTGCTCTCACCCTTTCACTGTCGAAGCTGTTAAATGTAGCCGTCTCTTCTACTCTAATAGCTTCATGTCTCGCACTTCTCGCCTGTAGAACTCCCTCCCCTTTTCCTGTTTCCCTGATAGCTATAATCTCCAACTATTCAAATGTAATGTCAATCGACGTCTCCAGATGCCCTGATCTATCCCCTAACCTTCTCTTCATCCTTTCCTCTATCACTCTTCTTTGTTCTCGCTCCTACTCTGTAACCCCTTGCGTGCTAATGGCTTCCCGCCTTGCTTGGGGTGGAATGCTTAAAAAATACATTTTGGGGGTTCTTGAGAATCTAAAACCAAAATATTAAACACTATTTCTTTATTATGTGTATTTCCAAGAATAATTTTCCGTCTAGTTTATGACGATAAACTACATCCGCATCCTGGTTAAGACGATAAACTACATCCGCGTCCTGGGTAAGACGATAAACTGCATCCGCGTCCTGGGTAAGACGATAAACTGCATCCGCGTCCTGGGTAAGACGATAAACTACATCCGCGTCCTGGGTAAGACGATAAACTGCATCCGCGTCCTGGGTAAGACGATAAACTGCATCCGCGTCCTGGGTAAGACCATAAACTACATCCGCGTCCTGGGTAAGACCATAAACTACATCCAACAGCAAAGCCTCTGATCAGGAGGTTTCGAGGAACGTGGAACCACCTGTTAATTGCTGATGTTCCCAGGTCCACCTTAATCCGGGGTGGTAGCACCTGTTAGGGTCCCAGCTATGGGCAAATAGTTAACCCCAAACTTTGGTTAAAGCACATGAAATTGTAAAAACACAATACATTTTTGTAAAAAATTATCACCATCAATGAAATTTTGAACAATACATTTTTGAAAAAAAAATATTACCAGCAATACATTTTTGGGGAAAAAGATATTACCAGCAATAAAAATCTTGTCGGCATTAAATACTCCATAGCCGTAAACCAAATCAAACCAAACCAAACCAAACCAAACCAAGCCTTTCAGTTCTTGTTGCTGTTGGTACGACTCAAATGATGTAGTGTATGATATTTGGTACGGTTCTTTGTTTGTGAATCCACAATTGTCATAGAAGGATGATCTTTTTCAAGACCATCAGGCTTCACTCGATCAACGTAATTTTCGTCATTTATCTTTGGAAGCAAATGGTTTACAGCTGAGAATTTCGATATTTCTGAATGGGTTTGTCGCCATACATGGCATCCATATTAAAATCTCGATTTGTCATGTTGGGCAAACCTTTCTTTCTTTCTTTCTTTCTTTTTTCTCTTTTTTTTACTTTCTTTCTTTCTTTCGTCCGGAGGTTCCCTCTTTTCCGTAGTTCTTTCTTTCTTTCTTTCTTTCTTTCTTTCTTTCTTTCTTTCTTTCTTATTGAGCCTTTTTTTGCGTAGTTCTTTCTTTCTTTCATTCTTTCTTTCTTTCTTTCTTTCTTTCTTTCTTATTGAGCCTTTTTTTGCGTAGTTCTTTCTTTCTTTCTTTCTTTCTTTCTTTTAGACCGTTCCTCTTTTCCGTAGTTCTTTCTTTCTTTTTTCTTTCTTTCTTTCTTTCTTTCTTTTGAGCCTTTTTTTTGCGTAGTTCTTTCTTTCTTTTTTTTCTTTTCTTTTTTTTAGACCGTTTTTTTTGCGTAGTTCTTTCTTTCTTTTCTTTCTTTCTTTCTTTTTTAGACCTTTTTTCGTAGTTTTTTTCTTTTCTTTCTTTAGTTCTTTTTCTTTCTTTTTAGACCGTTTTCTTTTCCGTTTCTTTCTTTCTTTCTTTCTTTCTTATTGAGCGTTTTTTTGCGTAGTTCTTTCTTTCTTTTTCTTTCTTTCTTTCTTTCTTTCTTTCTTTTAGACCGTTCCTCTTTTCCGTAGTTCTTTCTTTCTTTCTTTCTTTCTTTCTTTCTTTCTTTCTTTTAGACCGTTCCTCTTTTCCGTAGTTCTTTCTTTCTTTCTTTCTTTCTTTCTTTCTTTCTTATTGAGCCTTTTTTTGCGTAGTTCTTTCTTTCTTTCTTTCTTTCTTTCTTTCTTTCTTTTAGACCGTTCCTCTTTTCCGTAGTTCGTTCTTTCTTTTTCTTTTTCTTTCTTTCTTTCTTTCTTATTGAGCCTTTTTTTGCGTAGTTCTTTCTTTCTTTCTTTCTTTCTTCTGGAGCCTTACTCTTTTCCGTAGTTCTTTTTTTTTTCTTTCTTTCTTTTTTTTCTTTCTTTCTTTCTTATTGAGCGTTTTTGCGTAGTGCTTTCTTTCTTTCTTTCTTTCTCTCTTTCTTCTTTCTTCCTTTCTTTCTTTCAAACACTTTTTCTGCTGTTCCTTTTTCTATTTTATTGAGTTTTTCTTTCTTTCAAACATACCTATTTCCTTTTTATCCACGACCATTGCAGTTGTTGGTAGTCATCCAGTTATATGGTTTCTCCTATTTGATACAGTTGATTGATTGTGAATATGTAGCGCCAGTCCACAAGGTTCAACGCAAGATGATCTTTGCCAAGACCCTCTGACTTCCCTTGCCCAACCCCCTTTTTTTTTACAATAGATCTTAGGAAGTGCTCGTATACAACTTACAGTATTTCAAAACGGGTTTGGCGCAAATTCATTGCATCTATATAAAAGTTTTGATCTGACGGGTCTATTTATGAATATGACGAGTTTTCAGGTTGATGTTTTCGCTTTGTAGCAATCTGCGGTATTGGGCGAAACTTCATATGGGCCGTGTTCTTTCAGGACGGAGGCGATCATGGCCCTCTACTTCCCCTTATCCCTTGTGGCTCTCAAAAGGTTTTGTGTTTCTACCAACTCCCCCAGACTACGCTCCGCCATCCATCTGTCCAAGCCCGCCTGCTTTCCCCTGTCTCTTTCCCCCCTCTATTCGTCCCGTGAGTATCAGATTCTCCAGGTCCTCTTTTCTCATCACGTGTCACAGAAATTTTATCTGCCTCTTCCGTATGTTAAGCATAAGCTTCCTCCTTGTTTACATCCTTGTTTGTCGCTCACACGCTTGCTTCATGATATCCTCAGCATCCTTCTGTAGAACCACATCTCCACCGCCTCGAGTCTTTTCTTCATCCTTGACGATACCGTCCATAATTCGCTATCGTATAGGAGGACAGATGTCACGTAGCCTTCAGTACTCTTTTCTTTATCACCATAGAAATACTCCTGTTTCGCACTCCTCTGATTGCTCTTGGCCAAGGCTTTTTTTTACCATCGACCTTAGGAAGTGCGTGTATACAACTTACAGTTTAGATATTTCTAAACGAATTTGTCGCAGATTCATTACATCTATATAAAAGTTTTCATCTGACAAGGCTATTTATGAATACGACGCGAGTATTCACGTTGATGTTTTCGTTTTGTATCAATTCGTGGTGTTGGGCTAAAAACAGTTGCTTTGCAGTAGCGTGATCTTTAACAAGCTCGCTTAGTACCCGTCTTTGCTAGCGTCCTGAGTAAAACGATAAACTAAGTCCAGCAGCAAGGCCTCTGATCAGGAGGTTTTGAGGAGTGTGAAACCATCTCTTAATTGCTGGTGTTCCCAGCTCCACCCTGACTCTTGGTGGTAGCACCTGTTAGGGTCCCAGCTATGGGCAAATAGTTAACTATTTACCAGCAATACTTTTTGAAAACAATATTATCAGCAATACAATTTTGAAGTGTGACACTATTTAGGGTTGCGTGAAAAAAAACGGCGAAAATTAAATTAGGTGTTAAGAAGCTATCACGAAAAGACACTGAGCGATGTTATTTTTTCTAACAAAGAAAAGTGGTAAAGATTTTATTTTCATTAGCGAAGAAAGTAAGATACCGGATTTAATTTGATTTATGTTACGACGCGGCGAAAGAAGATAGCAATCTGCCCATGGCAATAATGAAAATTTCAAGTTGGTCAAGTGGCCTACAAGGCAGAATGCTAAGAGATAAAAATTAATTGGGTCGCGCTCTGACCGAAAAAAATGTCTGCTGGACCACCCACAGAGTACAAAGAAGGAAAGATTAAATCATTAACTATCTGTGGAGATATCATATTGAGAAGAGCACCTGTTTTGTATCAGAGCTGGCCATGATAGAAAAAATTATTTTATCGGAACGGATAATCGGCGACAGGGTGCGGAAGATCATTGACCAGCCTCAGTGCTTGTTTGGCGAAGGTCTCGTTGACGAGTTCCAGACGGCGTTCGGTTAAGATAAGAGTCGTAAGGGTTTGTTGTCGGGAAGAAGAAAAGAAAGAAAAGAAAAAAAAAGGGAAGATAATTTTTTTCTCCTTTGAGCGATAATTGCAAACACCCACGCTGCTGAGCGTTCATTGGCTGAAGGGTGGCGTGAGCGGTAGGCGAAGGTAAACTATGAAGAAGGAGGGGAGGCCTGTTGACGCCCCCTGAAGGGATTGATGTGAGATGCCACTGTGAGAGAGAGGGGAACCTGTTGACGCCCTCTGAGGGGATTGGTGTGAGATACCAATATGAGAAAGGAAGAATTTGGGAGGACGATTCCCTTAAACTAGAAATTAAGGACTTCCAAAAATGGAAAGTAATAAATTTTCCTGACCGAAAACAAAGAAAATTCTTAATGCGGATTTAGAATTATCAAGGAACCTCAAACCCCGACAGGCCCACCCCGGTTTTGGTCGGCGCCCATATAAGCAGAATCGCAGAGAGTAGACGACAGACAGGCAAGAGTTGGGGTTGAAGAGACAGGCCAGGGGTTGAGTCAGAGACAGGCAAGAGTTGAGCTGTGGACTCTGAGACCCGCCTCGCAAAAAGCTGATTTAAGATCCACGCATTCTCGACCTCAACTTCTAACCAAGAACATTTTATTTTGAAGAACGACTTAGACTCATACCACCAAAACAAGTTTTACGAATATCGCCTGAAGATGCACCAAAAACCAGTTTCTTAAAGAAAAACAACTTAAGATGTTAAAACTCGCCTAACAAACACAAAGTGTCACGAATTCATATTAGCGTTTTGGGAGAAAGACGCAGTCCTGTATTCAGAAACCAGATATAAAATATTGTTATTCTTTTTTAACACATTTGAACTTTTCGAGTTGTTACTTTATTTTCTTTTACATATACTTGTGCAGTATTACCCTTGTTCGGACTCGACTTGCATTACGGCCCGGCGACTGATTGATTTCGTCTACCTAAGATCAAATCACAACGTGGGTAGGTTAGACTAGAAATCAAAACAGTTATTTCGGTAACCAGACGTTGGAGGCGAGCTGGGAACGACAAGGCTGATACCGAATATAACCAGATTCCCATCCGAATCAGCAAAAGGTTAGAACGTCACATTTGGTGCCGCGACCAATACCAAGTCACATTGGTCGTCACAGGATAGGACGGTATCGGGGCAGACAGACTGGGTAACGTCACAGAAGGAAAAATATTACCAGAAACAGATTTCTGACAAAACAAAATATTACCAGCAATAAAAAATTTTGTCGGCATAAAATAACCCATTAAGGTTGATATGCCTTAAAACAAAATAAACCAAACCAATCTAAATCAAAGAATACATACTCTTTTCATACGAATCTATACTAAAAATGTTGTCGGCATTAAATAACCCATTGATATGCCGTAAAATAAAATCTAAACCAAAGAATACATATTGCATTCATACGAATCTATCCTAAAATGTTGTCGGCATTAAATAACCCATTGAGGTTGATATGCCGTAAAACAAAATAAACCAAACCAATCCAAACCAAAGAATACATATTCTATTCATACGAATATATCCAAAAAATGTTGTCGGCATTAAATAACCCATTGAGGTTGATATGCCGTTAAACAAAACAAACCAAACCAATCAAAACCAAAGAATACATATTCTATTCATACGAATCTATCCTAAAAATGTTGTCGGCATTAAATAACCCATCTTGCTAAGTGCCGTGATACTGATCCTCACTGTGTGCCTTGCGATGGAATAAGTTAATAATAATAAATAATAATAAACATAGGGATTAGGTCATAGGCAAAGATAAAAACAAATACATGACGTCATTCCAAAACGTAAGGGATGAGATGCTTTGGTCCAGTGCTTCGTATGTTGTTCCCGGCTCTCATAAATCCTGACTCCGTATCTGTGGTCGATCGATCGGGGTTCAACCGAGGACAGGCGATTGTCCCAACATCTGTCGACTAAAGGACACAAGAACCAGTTTCGTATTGAAACGGACGGTGTTGAAAAGGATTGTAAGGATTGTCTATTTTGGGTAAAGGACGGCGCACATCTTTCGCATAAAGAAGGAAAAAAACAAATACAAAAGCAAATACTGGGTAAAAATAGCGGGAGGGAAATAAAAAAAAAATGTTGCAAAGGAAGAAAAAAGACAGAAAAATGAAAATAGGAATGAAAAAAGAAGAGGAAAGAAAAAAGAAAGAAAGAAAGAAAAGGCGAAAGAAAGGAAAATATTAGGTTGATGCAAAAATAATGTCGTTTTTTGACGTTCAACTTAACGTCAAAAACGACGTTATTTTTGCACCAACCTAATAGGTTATCGTAACAAAATGAATGAAAGAAATGTACTATCATAACAAAATGAAGGAAAATAAAAAAAGAAAGAAAGAAGGAAAAAGAAAGAGATACAAAGAAAGACGAGAGGAAGGTGGAAGGAAGGAAACAATAAAATGAATAATGAAAGAAAGACAAATAGCTTATCGTAATAAAATGAATGAGAAAAGGCAAAAAAAGAAAGAAAGGAATAGGGTATAAATAGAACGAATGAGAAGAAAAACAAAAAGAAAGAAAGAAAGGAAAGCAAAAAATGTGTCATAAGAAAATGAATGAGAAAAAAAAAGAAAGAAAGAAGGGGGAAGGAAAAAGAAAGAAAGAATAAAAAAAGAAAGAAATAGAATATCATAAAATAATGAGAATAAAAAGAACAAAGGGAATGAGAATAAAAAGAAAGAAAGACGTAACGAAGGAAAAAGACAGAAAGAAAGAAAGAAAGAAAGAAAGAAAGAAAGAAAGAAAGACAGACAGTTAAAGGAAGCGAGATGAAAGAAAGTAAAACACTTAGGAAAGAGTGAGAAAAGAGAATGGAGAATTAGAGACGAAAAGAAATAAGAAGTTCGAAATAAGCAGTAAGAAAGAAAGAAAGCAAGAAAGAAAGAAAGAAAGAAAGTGAGAGAGTATCATTACAAAATAAATGAGAAGAAAAAAAGAAGGTAGGAATGAGAAGGAGGAAATAAATAGAGTAACAATAAAATGAATGCGACGAAAAAGGAGGAAAGGTAAAAAGAAAGAAAAATGAATTTAAAAGAAACTAAAATAAGGCATCATAATAAAATAAAAGAAAAAAGGTATGAAATAAAAAATAAGGAAAGATGAAAAATAAAATAAAAAGGAAATCAAACAAAAAATAAAGAAAAGATTAAGAGAGATGAAAGAAAGAAAAAAAAAGAAAATCGAAAGTAAAAGTGAAATGAAAAAAAAAACATATTTTCCTATTTCTTAATCGTTTGCTTAGCTTTTCACAAGCATCTTTTACTATTTTGATGAAACTTTTACATATATTCTCTTACTTGGTTTTAGCTTAATAAAATTTTTATCTGATTAGGCGAATCATGTATAAGGGAAACATCGATTCCCTACATGGGAAGATCTTGCTAGACGCAGGAAAACTTGTGATGCTCTAAAAAAATTAAAATATGGGGAAAATACCAATACTTATCAGGGGGTTAAATGCTTAGGATGGTATTTAAGGAGTTAATTAATCGGTGTAATCCTTCATGGGTAAAATACTCGAGATAATCTTTAAGGGGTTTATTATCATGTTTAATCCACTGAAAGATTAAATCCTCAGATTAAATTTTAAAGGATGAAGTATCTAGGATAATCCAATTTAGGCTTATATAGTACGGATATTTTAAAGTGCCAAATACTCGGGATAATCTGTTATAAGGTTAAATACTGCGGATAATTTTAAGGGGTTAAATTCTAGCTTTAATCCGTTATAGATTTAAATATTACTGATCCTGTTTAAGGAGTTAAATGGTCGGAATAATCCATTATAGACACTACAGATAATTTTTAGGTATTCAAAAAACAGTGATAATCTTTTAAGCGGGTAAATACTCAGGATAATCCATTAAGGAGTAAAATACTCGGTATTATCCTGTTAGGATAAATTTAAATACGAGGTCACTAAAGAAGACTTTGAATACATAAAAATTTTTTAAGGATTCTTAAATATTCAGGATAATCTATTAGGGCGTTACATATTCAGAATAATCCATTAAGAGATTAAATAATCTGGTTTTACTGTTAAAGGAGTTCAAATGACTTGGGTATTCAATTAATAGGTTGAATACACATGCTAATCCATTAACGGATTAAATATTCAAGATAACTCGGAGTAATCGTTTAAATAATTGGGTTAATCCATTATCTGGTCAAATACCCAAGAAAAAGCATTCAGGGGATTAAATAAACGTGATAATCTGTTAAGGGGATTAACGAAGGTTGCTCACCATCATTTACTCTTGTCCCAATATTAAGCCTACTCAGGTCAATAAGCTCAAATTGGCATCCGATCTACAAAAAGCGCTAAGGTCCGTTGTTAACTGGGGCAAGGGATGACTTGATAATATTAATGCCTCCAAGATGAAACTTGTCTCTGTTAATCACCTGAAAGATCTCGTTCTGCTTCTCATTTTCCGAATTCAAGGAGAGATGACGTGTCCACCGAAGATTCGGTATGCCTTAAATCATATTAGGTTGGTGCAAAAATAATGACGCAATAATGTCGTTTTTTGACCTTAAAAAATACGTCAAAAACGACATTATTACGTCATTATTTTTGCACCAACCTAATACTAATGTGGTTTTTAAAAAAGGGCGAATGCAAGTGAAACCTGATTAATCAATGTAAAAGTAAAAATAACCGAATTTTTTTTCTACTTTTTCTCCATACCTCATTCTCTGACGAAGCTTTAATAAAAGTTAAAGATATTAGATTGATACACATTTTCTATTTGTTCTTTATTTTATCATTCTGTCGGATTCCGATCCACATTTGATCTGTATTTGATCCCAGCTCATATATATATATACATATATATATATATATTATTTCGGGATCATTTATTTTTATATTTTGAAGAGATGAAGTCATCATTATTAGCAACCAGGAAAGGGTTTTA
>CAHIKZ030004486.1:332500-390000 GCA_903632075.3 Acanthosepion pharaonis
TGTTTTATTTATGAATTCACATATCGCTTAAGGAACTGTATTCCTGATCAAACCGAATTATATATATCACCGGTATTGGTAATGTTCAGTACACAAATATTGTATATATTTCTCATTTATAGCTCTGTGGCACGCTGCTTTGTGGGTGAAAGAAACCGTGTTCATCGTCTCCCCAATGGCAAATTAGCCCTTTCCATTAGCTCGTGATACAGTGTCTCTTATATTTATTTTTAGTTTGTCTTTCGCTCAGTTTTAAAATATGGCGGTGACATTTCCCGCCAAATAATCTTTATAGCCCTGTAAAACACTGTCATGCCATGTGTCATTTTCCTGTCTTTTGACACGCAATCAAATCGGCGAAGTTATCTTGTCCAATGAAGGTGACTGTTCTTTGGCAAGAAGCTAAAACAATCTCCGAGTGTTTTAAGTCGTCGGAACAAATCGGCAGTTATTGCTGTCAGATGAGGTGTTTGACGTGTGGCTGAGACCAATTTTTCACTGCAGTCTAGCTCGTTGCATGGTGAGAGAACAATACACGATGCTAATATCGGTCGCGCTGTAAATTACGTGGAATGACTTTATTTAGTTGTGTCACCGCTAATAAAACATTTGTCACAGGGTCGTTTATTTAATGGGACATATATAACTATGTCCTAGTGTAATTTCGAACATGAGAACAGGTCAATTGTTTAACATAAGCTTAACAAATACTTGCATTAGGCGCACAAATCAGGGCATACATTAGGAAGGTGGTGCTCATGTGACGGATCCCCAGTGCCGAAAGGAATAAGTCTAATGGTTTACAGTATTTACATTAGTCGGACTATTGTCCTCATCTTTGTCGCCATATTTGTCACAACGTTTCGGCCGTTGTACGCTCCGGCCTTCTTCAGGTGGTTGGAATTTCGAACTGAACCCTTTATTTCGATCACAGGGGTAGACTGTTCTAGTTCCACGTGATGGATGTCAGTTATCAGTTATCTCCTGCTAATTTTCCCTCTGAAAGTTCTCCACTGCCTTAACCAGGTATTGAACTCACCTTCTTTGTCACTGGATCTAACCAACGCCTTTATCAACTGTGCCATGTGTCCTTGAGGACATCTGGGTATGAACTTCTGAGTATTATAAACCTAATGTTTTCAGCATCATTTTTTACCAGTGCTCATATTGCAATTTTGCTGTTATCATTGCATGTCTTTACCAGAGTTCATATTGCAACTTTGTTATCATTGCTTTTCTCTGGCACTCCTTATTACTGGTTCCCATATTGTATTTATTTCTATGCTTGGTCGGCTCAGGAGATTTTTGTGGCCTAGCATGTATGCTGATTCCTTAAGTTTACGAATTTTCCAATAGTGTTCCCTGTCTATGATCTCAACATGATCCCACAGGGGTCGGTGATCTCCCTTCTCTCTCCATATGTGGTCAGCCACGCCTGATTTTTCTACTTCCCCTCGCGTTACAGCTTTCTGGTGTTCTTGAAATATAGACAGAGTCTAATGGTTTGTTCACAATATAGTGTTAAACAATTTTTCTCACCTGAATCTATCTTACATATTTACAAGTCTACCATTTATCCATGCTTTGAAAATTGCTGCCACCTATGGTCTGGTGCTCCTGCCATATATCTAGATTTCCTTGATAAAATCCAACGAAGAATCAGAAATATTACTGTTCACTTTCCCATAAGTTCTGTCCGAATTTTAACTTTTTGTTAAAATGAACGAAATTTAAAGAGTATTTTATAATGTCTAATGGAGCTGAACATTATTTTTATGTTTAGATGCATTTAAACTGATCAAATTTTATTTCAGAAAACAATAAAATTAAATTTTGTTTGATTAAAACCCTGAAATCATGGAAGTACCCAAGAATCATTTGAGGCACATAATGAGTTCAAGAAAGGAAACTCAGCAGCCGAAGCGGCTAGAAACATTCACTCAGTTTATGGAGAGGAATGTGTGAATGAAAGAACTTGCAGAAGATGGTTTGCAAAATTCAGAGGTGGAGATTTCACCCTTGAAGATGAAGATCGAACCGGACGTCCAGTTGAGTTTCATGAAAAGCTTCTTGAAGCAGCCCTTGAAGAAAATCCTGCTTTATCAATTGAGAAAATTCGCAGTGGTTCTCAGTTCAAACCATACAACTGTTCATCGTCATCTTCAACAATTTGGAAAAATTCCTAAACTTAGAAAATGGGTGCCTCATGAATTGTCTGAAAACAACCTCAAATCCCGAGTTGACATCTGCTCTTCTCTCAATTCTCGACAACTTGTTTCACCTTTTTTGGATAGACTTGTGACTGGCGACGAAAAATGGATCTTTTATCGAAATGTTAAGCGTTGTAGACAGTAGCTTGGTAAAGGGGAATGACCCCAGCCAGAGAAGGGAACTTCATGGGCAAAAGGTTCTTCTTTCAATCTGATGGGATCGCCAAGGAATAATCCACTTTGAATTCTTACCACCTAATGCAACAATTAATGCTCAAATATACTGTCAGCAGTTAGAGCGTTTGAACCAAGCTTTGAGGAAAAAAAGACCTGCTCTAGTGAATCGAAAAGAGGTGATGTTTCATCAGGACAATGCGCAACCCCACACAGCAGGAATCACGTCACAAAAGATCGAAGAACTTGGTTGGGAGAAAATTCCTCATCCACCTTATTCTGCCGATCTTGCTCCTTCAGACTACTATTTGTTTCGTAGCTTACAGAATCATTTGGAAGAAACAGCTTTTGTAACACAGGAAGAGGTTAAAACTGGCATTTGTGAGTTCTTCGAATCAAAGCCAAAAGAATTTTACAGTAATGGAATTAGTAAGCTTGTTAATAGATGGAAGGAAGTCATAGATAATCAGGGAAAATACATTGTTGAATGAATCTGTAATTAAATGTAACATTTGGTCACTTGCTTTCTTTATTCAAAATTCGGACAGAACTTATGGGATAACCTGATATATATGATATGTCCCGGAAAGGGATATATTTGAACGAAGTAGCTAAATGGTTTTGGCTACTATAACCAAGTAGAATATGGTCGCAGTAATCGACTGGTATGCTTCGTAGTCGCAGGTAAGAATTGTAGATCAATGGTGTAGTCCAATGGGCGTCTTTATAGACTTAGCTTTCAGATTAAGGCTCTTGACTCTCCTACACGTCTGTCTGTATTTATGACGGACACCATCCAATCATATTCCAGTGAGGGGGAACACAGGTGTATGCATATTCGATTATATCAGTTTTGTTGGTATAATTTGATTGTAAACCACTGGGCAAATTAATTAAAACAAAACGAATAATTGACTTATTACTTACTTTTTTCGGTATTTTTCCAATGAAACATGACCCAGTGCACATGTTAGTACTTGGTATATCCACTCCACGAAGTCGTTCCTTGCAGGTTAACCATAGATTCTCGATTGGATTTAAATTAGCATAGTTTCCGGGCCAGTCTATCGTACTTTGATATGCTCACTGCTAAGGCTTGCCAGTGTGTTCGTGCAGCGTTACAATTTTCGTACGCTTTCTTGGAGTAACGTCTGTCGAAGGCAATGATCGTGGGACAACTAATCGACAGTAGAGACAATAGAGTCTGGGCGTGATAAAAATCACGGATGACGCAGTATTTTTGAAGGCAAAACAAATTTCATCATACACCCCCAAAATAGATTCATATTACAAAACACCACTGCAAATGACCTAATCTGTGGAAAAATATAAATCGATTGCACACTGTCACTCTAGTGGGTCTAAAACTGACCGTAGGGTGAAAGAAAGGAAACTAAAGCGGTTGTTTCAATTAATTTGCACAAGCGTGAAAATACTTATATACAAATCGCGAAATCAAAATTGTCCGACACAGCCACCCCGCTAGATCTTTTTCTACTAATGTAGGTGTCCCTCAGAGCTCTATTCTTGAATTTTTATCAAATTACTTTCTCATGACATCAATTCTCAACTTGATATCTACGTTAATGGCATAACCATTTACTCCTGTTTCGGGCGTATGTCGGATCAATTTGATAAAGTCAAATTGGCAGCAGATCTAAAAAAAAAGAAAAAAAAAGACCTACAGTCTGTAGTTAAAGTGGACAGGGAATAACGTATTTTCCGTCTTACAAGACGCTGCAGCAATATTGGAAAGTCATTCTCATACAACAACACATTCACCATGCATCTCTCACATACTGGCGCCACGTATTGTTTACATTAATCATTAGTCCGATTTTCTTTGTATGGCAATGACATACTAAAGAGCAGAAACGCCCCCGTCCCTGCTAATAAACTGATATGTCCCGGAAAGGGATATATTTGTTCGAAGTAGCCTATTGTCTTCGCCTGTTGACTACGCCTATTGCCTACCACTACGACGAGGATCAGTCCATTACGGTTACCTGCTACATTGTCCTACTCGGTTACAGTAGTCCAAAACCAGTCTACCCCAGTGAGCGAAATAAAGGGTTCAGTTCGACATTCCAACCACCTGAAGAAGTCCGGAACGTACAACGGCCGAAACGTTGTAATAAATATGGCGACAAAGATGAGGACAATAGTCCGAATAATGTAAATAGTGTACACAATATCTCATCTCAGAAATATAGACAGATACTGAAATATGTAATAAATATGACAACAAAGATGAGGACAATAGTTCTAATAATGTAAATAGTGTACATAATACCTCATCTCAGAAATATAGACAAATACTGAAAAGCCGAAACGTTGTAATAAATATGGCGACAAAGATGAGGACAATAGTCCGAATAATGTAAATAGTGTACATAATACCTCATCTCAGAAATATAGACAAATACTGAAAGGCCGAAACGTTGTAATAAATATGGCGACAAAGATGAGGACAATAGTCCGAATAATGTAAATAATGTACATAATAATTCATCTCAGAAATATAGACAGATACTGAAAGGCCGAAACGTTGTAATAAATATGGCGACAAAGATGAGGACAATAGTCCGAATAATGTAAATAATGTACATAATAATTCATCTCAGAAATATAGACAGATACTGAAATGCCGAAACGTTGTAATAAATATGGCGACAAAGATGAGGACAATAGTCCGAATAATGTAAATAATGTACGTAATAACTTATCTCAGAAATATAGACAGATACGAAAATAATATCAGGTTGATTCAAAAGTAATGTTCGATTTCAAGGTCTATATTCAAAATCAAAAATCCCATGATTATGAAAATATTCGTTAATAAAATTTTCTTTGCTTTCTAGAACATCATTCCATCTATCAACAAGCTTATAAATGCCACGTCTGTAAAATTCCTTAGGTTTTGAAGCAAAATATGAATCCAACTCATTTTCAACCTCTTCTCTTGAAGGAGACCATTTCTAAGACTATCTAAATGATTCTGTATTCCCCGAAATAATCAGAAGGTCACGGTCAGGAGAATATGGTGGATAAAGCAATATTTCCCAACCAAGCTCTTGCAACAGATTTTTTAGTCAGCTGAGCTGTGTGACAACGTACATTATCGTGATGGATGATGAAACTCTATCTGTTCACTAAGAAAGGTCTCTTTTGATTCAAAGCTGTTTTCAAACGAAGTTGATCCCATTACAGATTAGGATTAATTGCTTGATTTTTTATTTAACAGTTCGTAATTGATAATTCCTTCAATATCCTACCATATACTCAACATGATCTTCTTTGGATGAAATCCTCCCCTTGGTTGTTGAACTGATCTTCCTTCTCGATCAGCGGCGTTTAACGTTGTGGTAAAGTATCTATTTTTCATCACCTGTAACAAGCTACCTAAAATGGTGCCTGGAGGTATAGTGAAAGCAATGGTTCACAAGTAACACGCTGTTGCAGATTCACTGGAGACTTAATTAGCGGAGCACGGTTGTACGTTAAATTGTTCAGCAAGATCCCTACAGGTAATGGTGGGAGTTTTTTCTGGGACAACAGATTCCAAATCTTCGGAATCAAGTTTTTTTTTTCTTTTCTTGGATGACCCTTTTTTTGTTCGTCTTTCAAACTGAAATCCCCGCTTCAGAAATGGAAAAACCACCTCCTGCAACTTTCATTCACTGTATCATCGCCATAAGCGCTCTAAATAGACTTTGCCGCTGCACTTGCATTGGCACATTTATGAAACTCGTACAGCAAGATATGTCGAATGTGATCTCTTGATGGGGCTAACATGGCTGCGAAAATTGCGGAAGATCATGGAGAATACTTTTATAATCTGAAAGTGAAAGGTATGAATTGCTTATTGTGATATTCCTTGACTATAACGAGAAGCAAAAATATAATTTTGCAAAATGCATATATTGGATACTATATATATATATATATATATATATATATATATATATATATATATATTAAGAAATGGACATGGTCCGACAATTTATTTATTAAAGACATCTTTTTATGTTTAACGTTGTTATTTTATAGATACAAGTATTTAAGCAAATGCTCTGTTTATGATAAACAGTATTAAATAACATTTACCGGCCTGAATGTCCGAGAAATTTTCATAGAAAATATTCGTTCTTTGACAGGATTCGAACCTGCATCCTATACGGAACCGTCATATACGCTGACGTGCCTTACCTCTAGGCTACAAAGAACCGTTCGGTAGACAAGTAAATAAGTTTATAAGCAGTAAATTCGACCTTGTCTACCGAACGGTTCTTTTGCAAGATATGGGGTAGGAGCATAAATACTGTCTAAAACTTTCGTCTCAAAAATAGGATATTGTAGTGATTATCATCACCATCATACATACAAATCATGCCACAAGCAATCATTGGTCAATCTCCTCAAAACTAGCTTGCTAATTGGTCAATACCGACCAATCAGATATCCTGCACGCGAGGAATGAAATTTCCCGCTCACTAAGGTTTGACTCAGTCACGTGATACACCATCTTATATAAACAAAACACGTGTAAGCTCTCTCTCTCTCTCTCTGCAGTCTCTCTCGCGTCTTATTCCTTGCTGTCAAAATGTAACCTTCAAGAACACCCGTCTTGACCATGCGGTCAGACGTTAAAGAACATTACTATTTCACGCAAGTACGAACTCTTAACTCTTCTGAACTCTTACCAACTTTCCCAATTCACATTTCCTAACATGCAACAGGAACTTTATTCTTCTAAAACTTCACTTTAATAATTACTTTCGTGAACTCCGGTACAAATATTTCCCAAATCTAAGAGACGTAACTCTATCAAACCTTCAGCTTATATACATGTACACCAGAACACTAATAAATTCAATTGTTATGTTTTGAACCATTACGTTCTGACTTGTATTTTATACTATGGGCTATTTTACGTCAAATCTAAATTGCATTGTGACCGCTACATGTTTGGTAACCTCCAGCGTATTTGCTTGTCTTTTTCCACGTCATTCCTAGTCAAAAGATAAATATTTGTGGCGCATATCGCTACAATATTAATTTTGTACTAACCTGATAATTTATAATTTGTAATTCTAGAAAATTCTAAATTTCTAAAATAATAATAATTATTATTATTATTATTATTATTACTACTACTACTACTACTACAACCTATTTGTTTATCCATATTCATTTTAAACCAGTGAACTCTAAATCTTACCTTTTTACGTTCAGTTTATTTTTCAGCCAAACCTTCGCTGGGGCAATCTTTAAACGAGACCAGTTATCAGAGGCGCTGACCAACAATGTTTTCTAATACCACATCATCTATTTAACTCGGGCGATATATCTTCTGTCTGACTGGCTGGTCGAGCCAACCATCTCGACTTTATTTCTATTGTGGCTTCTATTTTTCAAGTGGCGTTAGAGGATTGACTCCGGCTGGCCACCTCCTGTGATGATTGCCTCTTTTTGTTTCCAACACAAAAGAGTTCGCCAAGACTTCCTTTATCGGTTACTTGCTATGCGCACATGACTAACCACAGTCTCTGAAATGAACGAGAAAATAAATGCGTGTGTGTGTCTTAATGTGTGTATTCGTTCAAATGTGTATTTATGCATCACAGAGAGTGTGTATTTGTTTATTTCGTTAAAATTCGGTGTGTATTTACGTGCGAGTTTCGGGCTTCAAGTTGTATTGCTTATGAGCAAAGAACTGTGTGAGATAGTCGTCATGTTTGTGTAAGTCTGCGCGCGTATGTATGTTTTTCACAAAAGTATTCGGCGGTTAAAGACGATGAGTGTGTTTTGAAGCAGTTTCTTTCGAGTATCTATCTATCTATCTATCTATCTATCTATCTATCTATCTCATCTATCTATCTATCTATCTATCTTTATCTATCTATCTATCAGTCTATCTCAGTTATCTATCTATCTATCTTTTTCAGTTTGTTTATCTATCTAACTATCTATCTATCTATCTCAGTTCGTTTATATCTATCTATCTCTCTATCTATCTCAGTCTGCTTCATCTATCTATCTATCATCTATCTATCTCATCTATCTATCTATCTATCATTCAGTTTGTTTATCTATCTATCTCATTTCATCTATTCTTTTGAAATCTATCTATATCATATCTATCTATCGATCTATCTCATTCTGTTTCTTTCTATCTATCTATCTCATCTATCTCTATCTATCTATCTATCTATCTATCTATCTATCTATCTATCTATCTATCTATCTATCTATCTATCTATCTATCTCAGTCTGCATCTATCTATCTATCTATCTATCTATCTTTTTCAGTTTGTTTATCTATCTATCTCAGTTCGTTTATATCTATCTCTCTCTATCTATCTCAGTCTACTTCATCTATCTATCTATCTATCTATCTATCTATCTATCTATCTATCTATTTCAGTTTGTTTATATCTATCTATCTATCTATCTATCTATCTATCTATCTATCTATCTATCTCAGTCCGTTTATATCTATCTATCTATTTCAATCTGTTTTTATCTATCTATCTGTCTTGTCGAAAAATTATTCGGAAAATTTATTTTTAGTGTTAAAAAGACAAATAAGAATCAAAACTTTCATTGATTTTAAATGAATCTTGCATATATATGTGTAAGATAATGAACAGATATGAAAGTTTATTAATATAACATGTTTCTCGTTTATTAAAGCTTCATCGGAGAATGAGACAAGGGAAAAAAATAAAGAAATACATTCTGCTATTTTTACTTTTGGTTAATCACGTTAACCACAAGTTTTCATTGGTTAATCTCATTTGACGGACATTCAACCTGATTAAAAAACTTTTGTATAATTTATGCCATTCCGAATTTAAGGAGAGCCGACACGTCCTTTCGAAGTTCCAAGTTGCTAAACCTACCTCAAAAACCAAATCAATATGCGAAATATCAAAAAATATAATGTCTCCTAGACATACACACATACAGTCCCCATGCCGACACACAGGAATATACATTATCATCTGAATCTTTCATAGACAAAGTAGAATTATTATATGCTGGTCGATCTCTTCAAAGATGAAGAGAAGAACTGAAGCAACAGAAATGTGGTTCTACAGAAGGATGCTGAGGATACCGTCGACCGAATATGTGAGCCACGACAAAGTTTTGTAAAAAAATGGAAACAAAAGAAACTAATAATAAAATCAAGAAAAGATAGTTGAGATTTCTGGGACATATACCGAGGAGAGACGGCTTGGAAATTCTGACACTCACGAAACAGATAGAGGGCGAAAGGTAAAGGACAAAAAAAAAGCGTGCTTGAGTAAATAGACTGTGGAAGAGAGTTTAAGAGAAATAACGGAAAGTTTATTAAGAGGTACAAGGAACAGGAAGTTATGGAGGGCCATGATCGCCTAAAGAACAAGAATGATCAACACACTCCCGATTAAAGAAAACATGTGACCAATGCATTCCTGATTAAATAAAGTGTGTGATAGACATATTGCCAATTAAAGAAAGTCTGTGGCCCACATACTCCCGATTAAAAAAATCCTATGACCAACATACTCACGCTCAAAAACGTGTATGACCAAAATATTCACGATTGCAGAAAGCAGATAAACAACATACTCCAGGTTAAACGACGCGTATGACCGACATAATCACGATTAAATAAAGTGTATGACCAACATACTCCTGATTTAAGAACGTGTCTGGCAAACATACTCTCAAGGAAAGAATGAGTATGACGACGTACTCCCGATTAAAAAAGCCTATCACTAACACACTCCCGATTAAAGAAAGCGTATGACACCATACTCTCAATTAAATGAAAGCGTATAACCAACATACTCTCAATTAAATAAAGTGTATGACCAACATACTCCTGATTAAAGAAAGCGTCGAACAAACATACCCTCGAGTAAAGATTTCGTATGACCATCATACTCCCTATGACCAACATACTCCTGATTAAATAAAGTGTCCCACCATAAATAATCCCGATTAAAGAAAGCGTATGACCACCATACCCCTGATTAAAGAAAAACACTCCCGATTAAATAAAGTGTGTCAGCAATATACTCCTGGTTAAAGAAAACGTGTGACAAGCATATTCTAGAGTAAAGAATCGTATGGCCAACCTCCTACCGATTCAAGAAAGCGTATGACCACCATACTCACGGTTTAAGATAGCATATAACCACCATACTCCCGATTAAAGAAAGCGTATGACCACCATACTCCCGGTTAAAGACAGCATATAACCGCCGTACTACCGATTAAAGAAAGCGTATGACCAACATACTCCCGGTTAAAGACAGCATATAACCGCCGTACTACCGATTAAAGAAAGCTTATGACCACCATACTCCCGGTTAAAGATAGTATATAACCACCATACTCCCGATTAAAGAAAGCGTATGACCAACATACTCCCGGTTAAAGATAGCATATAACCACCATACTCCCGATTAAAGAAAGCGTATGACCAACATACTCCCGGTTAAAGATAGCATATAACCACCATACTCCCGATTAAAGAAAGCGTATGACCACCATACTCCCGGTTAAAGATAGCATATAACCACCATACTCCCGATTAAAGAAAGCGTATGATCAATATACTCCTGGTTAAAGACAGCATATAACCACCATACTCCCGATTAAAGAAAGCGTATGACCAACATACTCCCGGTTAAAGACAGCATATAACCACCGTACTCCCGATTAAAGAAAGCGTATGACCACTATACTCCCGGTTAAAGACAGCATATAACCGCCGTACTACCGATTAAAGAAAGCGTATGACCAACATACTCCCGGTTAAAGACAGCATATAACCACCATACTCCCGATTAAAGAAAGTGTATGACCACTCTACTCACGACTAAATACCGCCTATCACCAACATACTCCCGATAAAAAAAGAGTTAAAATTTTATAACGTTCGTTTGCAGGGTATATACCAAGAACGACATTTCTCTTTCGTGTGTCCATGGGGAGGAAGACTGGAGATACGACCCGTGGGGTTGGGCAAAATATTACTAACCCCAGAAAAAAAAAGGGAATATCGGAGATAAGGTTTTCAATTAAACTTTCTCTTACATGTCTCATGTCGGGTGACCAATAACAATTTATGGAGAACCAAAAAAAAAAAAAAATGCCTGGAATCCGCCCATATCAGTGACGTCACTGATAAACGATATTTGGCAATCAGATAGCCAGGGATAGTTCCGTTTTAGCATTGACCGGTGGGAAAGTCCGGAAGTGATTTTGTGTCCGAGCAAGGATGTTGGAAAGGGGGCGCTGCAAAGTGATTGAAATCAGAAGAGATTCCGGGACTAAATTGCGCGGTACAATGTGGATTTGGGGAGATTTCAAGATACTGAGACCAGGGGGTAAGGAAAAATCAGTGAGAAGGGAGAGGACAGTGAGATTTATGAAGAAAAAAAAGCAACATAGAAAGACAGTCCGACACATAGATACGAAATAAATGAGATAGATAGATATGAAGAGATTGGGATAGATCGATAGATAGATAGATAGATATGAACAGACTCAGATAGATAGATAGATAGATAGATAGATAGATAGATACGAAGACACTGAAATAGTAATGAAAGAGACTGAAATATATATATATATATATATATATATATATATATATATATATAGGTTGGTGCAAAATAATGACGTAAGAATGTCGTTTTTGACGTGAAAAGTACGTCAAAACGACATTATTATGTCATTATTTTTGACCGTGAAATATATATATATATATATATATATATATATATATATATATATATATATATATAGATAGATAGATAGATAGATAGATAGATAGATATGAAGACACTGAAATAGTTATGAAGAGACTGAAATATATATATATATATATATATATATATATATATATAGACAGATAGATATATAGATAGATATGAAGAGACTGAAATAGATAGATAGATAGATAGATAGATAGATAGATAGATAGATAGATAGATAGATAGATAGAATCAGATCAGATTGAACTCGATATCCTACTCGGATTTATTATTGATAGACACAATCTTAACATCATAAAGTATGACGATGACTGTTGATAGCAGACACACAACCGTAGCACAGAAAAACTTCACAGAAGAATCCGGAAAATACCTTGGACTAAGCATGAGATTAATAAGGAATTTTTAAGGAAAATGGAAAGAAAAAAAAAAGAGACTTATACTTAGAATTAGAAATGGACAGTCGAAATTTCTAGGACACATAAATAAGAGCTTGGTGAAAGAATGAAAGAGGGCTTGGTGAATTTAACACTCACGGGATATACTGAAGTTAGGTGAGACAGTGAAAACCAACGGGTAAACTACCTAACGACCTTGTGTAACTGGATGGATGATGTATTGTGAGGTATAGAAAACATCACTAAGAGGTCAAAGGATAGGAAGTCGTGGAGAGAATAATCGCTTATGTCCTAATGTGTCACAGCACTTTAAAGAAGAAATCATTTCTTTTATGACCGGAAATTATTCTATTATTTTTTCTTCTAATTGTGCTGGGGAAAAACATGCCATTAATTAAATAATTGAATTTGTTTGAATCGTAATTCCAGAAGCCAGAATCTTCAGATATATGTAAAAATTATTTTGCCTCATATCAGGAATTGGTTAAAAGTTTGGAATCCAGTGGTTCATCGTCTAATTTTGCTGATCTCATAATTTTTTCCGGGATTTTTAATCCAAATTGTCCAGGGCCAGTGAGATTTGGAATCGCAGCTGTAAGAGAAGAGCAGGAACTAGAGCCGACAGGAATCTAGACATTCGTCTGACAAAAGCATTTTTTTAGGGCTTCTTTCTGTCGGTCTGTCTGTGTTTCCTTCATTCTTTATTTCTGTCTGCCTTTCTTTCTATCTTTCTTTCTTTCTTTCTTTCATTCATTCATTCATTCTTTCTTTTGTCTTTCTTTCTTTCTTTCTTTCTTTCAGTCTTTCTTTCGTTCCTGATTTCCGTCTTTATATATTTATATATTGTCTATTTGTCTGACAATCTTTATTTCTTTTCTTTCTTTCTTTCTTTCTTTCTTTCTTTCTTTCATCTTCCTTCCTTTCGTGATTTATTTCTGTCTTTCTTTCTTTCTTTCTTTCTTTCTTTCTTTCTTTCTTTCAGTCTTTCCTTCGTTCCTGATTTCTGTCTTTATATATTTATATATTGTCTATTTGTCTGACAATCTTTATTTCTTTTCTTTCTTTCTTTCTTTCTTTCTTTCTTTCTTTCTTTCTTCTTCCTTCCTTCCTTTCGTGATTTATTTCTGTCTGTCTTTCTTTCTGTCTTTCTTTCTTTCTTTCTTTCTTTCTTTCTTTCTTTCAGTCTTTCCTTCGTTCCTGATTTCTGTCTTTATATATTTATATATTGTCTATTTGTCTGACAATCTTTCTTTCTTTCTTTCTTTCTTTCTTTCTTTCGTTCTTTCTTCTTCCTTCCTTTCGTGATTTATTTCTGTCTTTCTTTCTTTCTTTCTTTCTTTCTTTCTTTCTTTCTTTCTTTCTTTCAGTCTTTCCTTCGTTCCTGATTTCTGTCTTTATATATGTATATATTGTCTATTTGTCTGACAATCTTTATTTCTTTTCTTTCTTTCTTTCTTTCTTTCTTTCGTGATTTATTTCTGTCTTTCTTTCTTTCTCTTCATCTTTGCATCGCATTTCACAATCTTTCTTCCATTATTATGCTTACTTTCATCCAATTTTTTTTTCACTTATTCTGGTTTTTGTTATTCTGTCCGTTTGCTTTTTCATTTTTTCTATCTTTCTTTCTTTCTTTCTTTTTCATTTTTTCTTTCTTTTTTTTTCATTTTTTGTTCATTCTCTCCTTTCTTTCTTTCTTTATTTATATATTTTGGTTTGACATTCTTTCTTTCTTACTTTCGTTCATTCTTTTTTGTTCTTTCTTTCTGTCTTTCTTTTTTTCTTTTTTCATTCAATCTTTCTTCTTTCTTTCTTTCTGTCTTTCTTTTTTTCTTTCTTTCTTTTTTCATTCATTCTTTCTTCTTTCTTTCTTTCGTACTTTCATTCTTTCTTTCGCTTTTACACACTCTTCCTTTTTTGCTTGTGTCGTATTGTATCTTTTTCGTTTCTTTGCCTTTATATTATTCTTTGCACCACCTTTCATTCGGTATACTTACTTCCATTCAATGTTCGTTACGTTTTTGTTTTTTGCTTATTCACACTCTTTTTCTTTCTTTCTTTCTTTCTTTCTTTCTTTCTTTCTTTCTTTTTTTTCTTTCAGACCCTTTTCTTAATCTTTCTTCCATTGGTTGACATTATTTTTTCTTCTCTTCTTTTTTGTTTTTATGTATTCAGGATTTTTCTTTCTACCACTTTTACACATTCTTTCTTTCACGCGATTAATCTTAGTCATTCTTTCTCTTTCCTTTCTTTCTTTCTTTCTTTTTTTCTTATGCATATACACCACCCCTCTGTCTTTTATTCCTAATATTTGTACAAATGGGAATGAAAAAAAGTGGACATTTTTTTCTTAATTCCAGTAACATCATCAGGATAAATTTCGTGATAGCTTCTTTGGAGCAGAAACGTTTCTAAGACGTGTCTTTGACATAACCACGTAGAAGAGTTGGCTTGGCAAATCACAAAGTGCCAGTCATTGTCGAAGATGGCACGTCTGCACAAACAGATCATGTCTCTAAACAAGCATCGGTTTTTCCCTTATGTGTCGTCAGCGTCGTCCATTTTGAAAGAAAGAAAACAAACTGAATATTTCTATCCGGGCCATTCTGTTTCATGAATCAAGAAAAAAAAAATTAAAAAAAGGAAGGCAGAAAAAAAAATGAATGAAAAACGAAGAAAAGAGTAAAAGATTAAGCAGAAAAGAAAAATAAATGAAGAAAAGGAGTGAAAGAAAACTGAACGAAAATGAAAACTACAATGAAATAAAGATATTAAGAAAAAAATAAGGAAGAAAAAAATTAGAAAAGATCCAAAAGCGAGGGAAAAAGAAAGAAATAAGCAAGTATGAAAAAAAATGAAGGATAAAAACTAATGAAGAATAAAAAATGACAGAAAAAATAAATAAATGAAAAAACAGTGAAGAATAAAGAAGAAATAAAACATTTCCAGATATTTTTGAGTTATTCAGCTAAAAAGAGAACAGGTGAAAATCATTTTGTATCAGATCCACTGTATTCTCAACTGAGCAATGGTGAGAGGAAAAAGATCACCTCAGCCATCATTGATGGTAGTAGCATTCATACTCTGGCTTTCATCTTCAAAGTCTATTCAGGCACCATGAAAAGAACGGTGGATAAGTTTAAAAAAGAGGGAAAGAGAGGAAAACTGGATCAGGAGGTCGCAATGGGAAGAGGGATCCTATTTTCAACTTGGAAATAAAAGGGACAAGTAGAAAAGATCCAAAAGCGAGGAAAAAAGAAAGAAAAAAATGAAGGATAAAATCTAATGAAGAATAAAGAATGACAGAAAAAATAAATATATGAAAAAACAGTGAAGAATGAAGAAATAAAAGAAGAAAATAATAAAAAAGAAATGAAAATATTAAACGGTACGAAATAAAAAAAAAGAAAGATTAAGAAAGAAAATAGTTTAGAAAAGAGATGAAAAAGAAAAAGAAAAAGAAGGAAATCAGGGAGGGTGAAGAATAAAAAAGAATTTAAAAAATGAATGATGGAAAATAGTAAAAATAAAGAAAAATAAAAAAGGAAGTAAACATTGAAGAATCATACTTATTATAAAACCCAGGTTGTGTGTATGTGTGTGTGTCTGTACGTTTATATATTGGATCGGATTTCCTACATTTTTCAACCGATTTCAACAAAACTTCACAGGACTACGTAAAATTACCTTGCGGTGCCAAAAATTGAAAAAAAAACAATTGTTTTTGCACGAAATCAATTTGAAAACACGATTAAGTGGCATCGCGAGAATGAAAGGGGGACAACTCATATCAAGTTATACTTATTATAAAACCCAAGTTGTGTGTGTGTGTTCGTTTATATATGGGATCGGATTTCCTACATTTTTCAACCGATTTAAAAAAAACTTCACTTTTTTTTGGCAGGTAGTGTTTCTTATTGTCTTGCTCACTTTTTTCTTTATTTTTACATTCAGGATGCTTTAAAAATTCCATTTACAAGACAATTGTTTATAATAAAATTCTATTCAATCAGTAGACTCATAACGATTGAAAACAATGTTTTTGTTTGAGTTTGGGTTTGACCAATTCTTAACCCCCCCCCCAAAAAAAATAATTAAGACATGCGTGTCCGTCAACCTTAAACAATAATCTTTGTCAATTTTATTTTTCAGTCTTTATGATGGTCGATACTTGATCTATCTCTTACTGTTACATCCCCGGGCAACGCCGGGCTCTACTGCTAGTACAAAATAAAAAGAAGAAAAATTACAATGAAGGAAGGAATATCGGGAAGAATAAAGAAGAAAAAGAAGAAAAATAAAAATAAAAAAAATAAAATATAACCACGAATAAAATGATTGATATTAAATAAATGAAAGCAAAAATAGAAAAGACAAAGAAAAGAGATAACAAAAAAGGAAATTATAAATAAAAAAAAAGAAAAAATTACTCTAAAAAATAAAATACAAAAATGAAGAAAGGAAGGAAAGAAAGTAATTAATTTTAAAAAATGTATAAAGAGACGACGAAAAAGAAAAGAAAGAAATTGAGAATAAAAAAGAAAGAAATAATTAAACGTGGTGGCTAAAAAATAAAAAAAAAAGAATGAAGAAACGAAGGCTCTAAAAGAATGGTTAAAAAAAGGAAAAAAAGGAAAGACAGAATCTTAAAAAAAAGAATAGATTAAGAAAACGAAGAGGGAAGGAGGATAATGAATCGAATCAAAATTTGTGCAACACTGAAATGGCTGAAGATGGCATCGACGGAAACATAATGATGAAAGAGACAAGGGAGACAACTATGAATATTTGTCTGTTTAAGTCGCCATGTAATGATAATTAATCATATTCTGGCATTTTCTGTAACTCATCGCATGTTCACACCAGTATTAACTAGTGGCTTAGCCTGGAGATGACGTGACATAAAGTCTTCGTAAAAACGCCGGTTGTCATTTTTGTATTCTTTTAACGTCTGGATAATGTCAACTGTTCTTCCGATTTCAAGGTTATGCAGCCTTTTGTCAAAGCTCTTCATGAATATTCCGAGTGTTCCGATAACGACTGACATTTCATGTCCCTTTATTATTTTTCGCTTATCAATAGCTCACAACAGTAGTATTCTCAAGTGTTAGTCAACAATTACTACCACTGAGACCATTCGATAAGTGAATAATAATAATAATAATAATAATAATAATAACCCGACATGACAGAGTGGGCCAATATCTGCACTGGAAAATCTGCAACTTCTACGGGAAGGAAATTGAAAGAAACTGGTATCAACACCACCCAGACCCGGTTACGGAGATAGGACCTGTTACAATTCTATGGGATTACACAATACACACTGACAGAACAATCAAGGCCAACCGGCCAGATATTGTTATTAAAGACCACAAACAAAAAAAGTACCTCCTTATTGATATAGCAGTCCCTGCTGACTGCAATGTATCTTTGAAGATATTCAAAAAAGCTGTCAAAATACAAGGAGCTTGAAATAGAAATCTCGAAAATGTGGCATATAGGAACATCAACAATCCCTGTTGTAGTTGGAGCCCTAGGATTGGTTGGAAAAGATTCCAGTAGACTAATTGAAGGGATTCCTGGAAGTCCATGCCTCAAGGAGATACAAGTTCTGACAAGTACAGCCCACACTTTACGAAGGGCTTTATCTATGTAGTTTTTTTTTTTGTCAGTGGAAAGTGTCATGACGACATTTCTAACCTTAGGTCCCTGGGTGGTACCCGGAAAGAAATGTGTAAACGCCAGAAATCAAAGAAAATAAAAATAATAATATAATACACCTACCGCAGCGGCAAAAACCTTAAAAAGAAAGCAAAGGCAAATGCAATGGACTAAATTCAGAAACGATGACAAGAAAATCTGTTCCCGGTTAATACTCTGCCCATATCAAACAAGCTGGTGTAGACAAACCTCAAGCCCATCTGTGGCTACGTAGTGCAGAATTAAAAATTGAATCTGAAGGTTTTATTTTTGCTGCACATGACCAATGCTTGCTAACTAGAAATTACCAATCACACATACTGAAAAATTTAGTTTACCCAAAATGCAGATTCTGTGATAAATATCCAGAAACGATTGACTATCTTATATCAGGTTGTACAGTATTGGCACCCACTGAATATAAAACACGACATGGCAGCGTAGGCCAATATCTGCACTGGAAATTTACGGAAAGGAAACTGAAGGACATGGATATGAACATCACCCAGACCTGGTTACAGAGATAGGGCCTGTAACAATTTTATGGGACTTTACATACAGACAGAAGAATCAAAACTAATCGCCCAGACATCGTGATTAGAGAGCGCAAAAGCAAAATTCATGATTAGAGACCACAAAGTCAAAATGTTATTACATTGGAATCGTAATCACGATCCAATTCCTCCGACATACAAATTCAAAATTTTGAATATGAAGGTCTCAGGAATTGGATAGTGATTACGATTCCAATATAATAAATTATAACCATGGAATATATGTGTTTGAGCCTTTTATATTATATTTTTGCTCTACTTAGATTCAATCCTCTTGAAATTTATATATATATATATATATATATATATATATATATATATATATATATATAAGTGAACATAGAAGTCAACACTTAGAGGCCTGACGATTGCATCTAGCATGAAACAGACTGTCGCCTGTAAGTGTTGACTTCTATGTTCACTTTTATATTTACACACGCTCTATCTCTGATATTGAGCACTTTATCCCATAAATATAGCAAATCTTAAGACTATATTTCTTTATATATATATATATATATATATATATATATATATATTCACCACTAATATGGTATATATATATATATATATATACATAATGTTATGGAACGTTACCCATAATAACATAATGGACTATTCCATACGTAATAAATACTGCGCCTCAAGAGGAAGTAGAGAGTTCCGTCTGAAGTCTGGAGTGAAGTCCGTCAGGAGTCTGTCAGTCAGTCAAAGCGAGCGAGTCAGTCAGTCGAGTCAGTGGCAGTCCGAAATAGAATCGCGTTCAGACAATTACTACTAAACCTGATTGTTCGTACTAACACTTT
This sequence comes from Acanthosepion pharaonis, assembly GCA_903632075.3. Classification (NCBI taxonomy): domain Eukaryota; kingdom Metazoa; phylum Mollusca; class Cephalopoda; order Sepiida; family Sepiidae; genus Acanthosepion; species Acanthosepion pharaonis. Next base: position 352,119 of record CAHIKZ030004486.1, read on the forward strand.
CTACTTCTCTGTATATATTCCTGTTTGTAATATATCTGTGTTATTCCATATCTGTGTTCGAGTTCTTCTTTATTGGTTCTACCTTGGACTATCACCGTGGTACAAGGAACTGGACCATAACAATATATATCATATTAGTGGTGAATATATATATATATATATATATATATATTTTTTGTGTGTAACAATTGAGGACCAGTGTGCAAAATTTTGGCATGAGACACACAGAAGTCATGACGTCATTCTCGTCCTCCCTCAAAAAGCTACCGCGCTGATAAACTACAAAGTGACCCTCTTCTTTACCTCTCTCAGTGAAATACGATCAAAGCGAAAGGATTGATAGAAAGTAGTCACAAATAGAACCAGATACACAACTGCAAAGAAAGAAATAATAAAAGAACGAAAGAGAGAGAGAGAGAGGGGGGGAATATAAAGGGATAGAGAGAGGAGATAAATATATGTCAGACTTGGCCGAAGTTTATATATTATTTCACCTTGAATTAAATTTCAGATAAAGTTACTATTCTTCGAGGTGCCTTAGATTGTGGCATCGACTATCACTAACGATGATGTTCTAATTTCTCAGCAAATTTGACTGTGAAGAACACCCAAATGTGTGTCATAAAAGCGCGCGTACAAAAGCTATGCGTGCGCCAGTTTGCGTGTGCGCACGCGCAGACAAACAATGAGGATAAAATACGGACATCTTTCCTGAGGTGTTTATAACTTGTACACTGTTCAATTATTAACGTTAACAACGAACTATTTTAAATTACAAAATTGTACTTGGATTAAACGAAAATTACTTACAATATGATACATATTGCTTACCATTCCTTTTTGCCATCAATTTTAACGGCACGGCTACACAAATAATAATAATAATAATAGTAGTATTAGTAGTAATAATTACAACAACAACAATAATAATATTAATAGTAGTCGTAGTAGTAGTAATAATAGTAGTAGTAGTAGTAATAATAGTAGTAGTAGTAATAACAACAACAACAATATTAATAGTAGTAGTAGTAATAATAGCAGTAGTAGTAGTAATAATAATAGTAGTAGTAGGAGTAGTAATAATAATAATAACAACAACAACAACAATAATATTAATAGTAGTAGTAGTAGTAGTAGTAATAATAGTAGTAGTAGTAATAGTAATAACAACAACAATAATATTAATAGTAGTAGTAGTAGTAGTAATAATAGCAGTAGTAGTAATAATAATAGTAGTAGTAGTAATAACAACAACAACAACAATAATAATATTAATAGTAGTAGTAGTAATAATAGCAGTAGTAGTAGTAATACTAATAATAATAACAACAACAACAATAATAATATTAATAGTAGTAGTAGTAATAATAACAGTAGTAGTAGTAATAATAATAATATTAACAACAACAATAATAATATTAATAGTAGTAGTAGTAGTAATACTAGCAGTAGTTGTAGTACTAATAATACTAATAATAATAGTAGTAGTAGTAGTAGTAGTAGTAGTAGTAATAACAACAACAACAATAACAACAATAATAATAATAATAATAATAGTAATATTAATAATAATATTAGCTGTGAGCTTTGTTCCGGCGCAAATGATTGGTCTTCTAAATGATTTTTCAAAGTAGAAAACAAAATCTGTCTGCGCAATTCATTTAGAGAATTAGCGTGAAAGATGTTCCTTTAGCCATGTTCTATAGGAAACATGGTAACATTCAGTAAGAACAGCAAATAAAAGGAATGAATAAAAGAGAAAATAATACACGTGAAAAACTAATTCTACTACTACTACTACTAATACTACTACTAATAATAATATTTGGACAAGCCACAAAATAGAATACTGAATAAAATAAAAAGCCCTTTTAACACGTAGATGCGACATTTGACTTGTTTAAGCCAACGAGTCAGGCAAAATAAGGGCGTAATAGGACACCAGGAGCTGAACGAATTGATTAGGGGTATGAGTAAGATGTGGAGAAAGTACTTTGGGTGGGCGGTTTATACGGAGGGGATGGTTGGGGCGGTTTGGTTGAAATAAAGTAGATTTGAATTAGAAGGTTTAGTCCTTCACTGACGGAAGCGGAAGTTGAAACAAGACGGCCCTCCCGATACAAAGCGGCGTGTCATTTAAAGAAGCGGTTGGGAAAAGGACAGAAAAGGAGAGAGAGAGAAAGATTTAAAGGAAAGAAAATAAAGGAATGATTGAAACGGATTAAAACGAATTGATGATAAAGAACAGGGTCAATAAAAGGGAGAAGCGAATGTGTAATAATAATAACAATAATATTCTCCAAAATGTCGCCCATGAGGATATTAGCAATTCCACTTGTAGTTGGAGCCCTCGGATTGATTGGAAATGATTTCACTAGACTCACTGAAGGAATTTCTGGTAGCCCATGCCTTAAAGAAGAAATACAAAAAATTGTACACACAAGTACATACCACAGATTTTATCTATGTAAAATATGTGCCATTTTTTTTTCAAAAGTTCACAGTGAAAAATGTCATGATATCATTTCTGAACTTATGTCTCTGGTCGGAACCCGGAAAGAAATGAGTATACACCAGAAGCCAAAGGAACTAAAACAACAATAATAATAATAACAACAACAACAAAAATAATAAAAATAATAAAAAAAATAATAATAATAAATTGTTATTAAAGACCACAAACAAAAACGGTGCCTCCTTATTGATATGGCAGTCCCTGCTGACTGCAATGTATCTTTGAAGATATTCAAAAAGTTGTCAAAGTACAAAGACCTTGAAATAGAAATCGCGAAAATGTGGCATATGGAAACATCAACAATCCCTGTTGTAGTTGGAGCCCTAGGACTGGTTGGAAAAGATTGCAGTAGACTAATTGAAGGGATTCCTGGAAGTCCATGCCTCAAGGAGATACAAAAAATTGTTCTCAAAAGTACAGCCCACACTTTACGAAGGGCTTTATCTATTTATTTATTTTTTTTTTTTTTGGCAGTGGAAAGTGTCATGATGCCATTTCTAACCTTAGGTCCCTGGGCGGGACCCGGAAAGAAATGTGTAAATGCCAGAAATCAAAGATAATAATAATAATAATAATAATAATAATAATAATAATAATAATAATAATGACAGAGTGGGCCAATATCTGCACTGGAAAATCTGCAACATTTACGGAAAGGAAACTGAAAGAATTTGATATGAACGCCACCCAGACAGGGTTAAAGAGAAAGGACCTGTAACAATTTTATGCAACTTTAAAATACACACAGAGAGAACAATCAAAGCTAATCGCCCTGATATCGTGATTCGAGACCACAAAGACAAAATGTGCCTCCTTATTGATATGGCAGTCCCTGCAGACTGCAATGTATCTTTGAAGATCTTCAACAAACTATCAAAATAGAATGGGCTTGAAATCGGAATCTCAGAAATGTGACACATGAGGACATCAACAATCCCTGTTGTTGTTGGAACTCTCGGATTGATTGGAAAATATTCCAATCGACTCATTGAAGGAATCCCTGATAGCCCATGCCTTAAACAAATACAAAGCAATGTACTCACAAGTACAGCCCACACTTTACGATAGGCTTTATCTATGTAAAATATGAATTTTTTTTCTCAAAACAACTCAGTGGAAAATGTAATGATGCCATTTCTGACCTTAGGTCTCGGAAAGAAATGAATATACACCAAAAACAGAAAGAAATAATAATAATAATAATAATAATAATAATACGAATAATAATAATGATAATAATAATAATACGAAGGAGGAGGAGGAGGAGGAGGAGGAGGAGGAGTAGAATAATAATAATAATAATAATAATAATAATAATTGACAAGTCCACAAAAACAGAATGTACTTTATTATTGACATGGATGTTCCTGCAGACTGTTATGTGCCTGCGTAGAACTTCCAAAAACTATCAAAACACAAAACACCCTACAACATAGTAAACCAAACGCTATTTCCATGGCAAATCTTTTGACGAGCATTATGCCTTAGTTATGACCAGAACTGACCTTCACAGCCAAGACTATAGAGTTATTCAAAAGCAAGGAACTGATTTCGAAAATTTAATAAAAGCAAATACTGTTTTCTGCATATATATATATCTTTTGTGTCCTGTCACTGGATCTAACCAGCATTCCAAGTGTCCTTAAGGGTTGTGATTTCAATACCTTGCTAAGGCAGTGTAAAATTTGGAGAGGGTAATTAACAGGAGAGAACTAATGACATCCATTAGACATGGCACGTGGATCTATAACAGTAAACCCCAGTGAGCGAAATAAAGGGTTCAGTTCGACATTCCAACCACCTGAAGAAGGCCGGATCGTACAACGGCCGAAACGTTGTGATAAATATGGCAACATCAATGAGGACAATAGACTGTATAATGTAAATAAGATTTTTATTGCTGGTAATATATTTTTACAAATATGTATTGCTGGTAATTTTTTTTCTTCAAAAATGTATTGCCGGTAATAATAATTTACAAAAATGTATTGCTGGTTATATTTTTTCCTCAAAAATGTATTGCTTGCAATAATTTTTCCTAAAAAAGATTATTGCTGGCAGTAAAACCAATTTTGACTTCAATTAGTGGTTTAACTCTTTGCCCATAGTTGGGACCCTAACTGGTGCTACCACACCGGGTCGAGGTGGACCCGGGATTACCAGCAATTAAGAGGTGGTTTTACGCTCCTCAAAAATCTCCTGATCAGAGGCCTTGCTGCTGGACGTAGTTTATCGTCTTACCCAGGACGCCGGATTTATTTACCTTATGTTTTTCGATATCGAAACATTGTATTTTTTTTATGTAATACTAATCCCAATGTCTTTCCTGGACTATAGCAAAAGTGTTTTTCTGCGTAAGGCGTAATAAAATAATTAGGATTGGTCCGAGAAAGAGCGGGAAAGGATGTCTTTGTTCTTATTTTATGACCCCCTGTGTCTTTGCATTTTTGTATATTGCCTGTGCGTGTGCGTTTTTGCTACTAAAACACACACGCATGACAATTTCAACGACAGCCTCGGCTTTCGTGCACTCCGGTTTTCGGCCGACATTCTTGAACTGATTATAGCCGATAACCGAGGTATATATATATAACAGTCACGATTCTGATTATCTTCAAAATTGTAATACCGGTGTACATTAAAAATAAGCTTTCGAAATTCCCTCTTTTTGTACAGGAGTAGTGGTTTGTCCATTCTTCCCTGTTTAGGATTACGTTTCCGTTTCCTTCTTTAAACTATTTATCTTTAAATTTCTAACATCTCCCCCACCCCACGAACTCTTTTTCTTCTACCTCCTCAATAGGAATAGATAGGCTCGCCTATTGCCTGGTTCACACTCCTCCCCTGTCTTTTAAAAAAGGAGAAGAGGTTTCCTCTTCATGATTTGATTTCCGGTTCCTTTAAAGTCAATTCTATATTTCTAACGTATCCTCTTGAACACTGATATTTTATTTACTAATTATTTATTCATCTTTATTCATTTTTCTTCCGCTCAATAGGTTCCCCCTCTCTTACGGGTCACTCTCAGCTACGGTTTTTTGAACAGGAGGTTTATCCCTTGTTCCTTCTTTAGGATTTGTTTTCTGGTTCCTTCTAACGTCTTTTCACTCTCTTTCGCTCCTAGTAGCGCCCTTGCGTCTTAGTGGCATTATCGCCTTGCTTGGGATGGACTGATTAAAAAAAATGAAAGGGGATTGAATTCAGGATTTTAATTATTGCTTAGTGATCGTAACAGACTTGGTCAGGATTTGAACGCATCATACCGATTCCACGTTCCACGCCTATGGCCGTGACACTGCCCAAGTTGTCCCTGATAAGAAATACCTATCTTATGTCCCGACGTTAGATATTCGGTAAACCCACTCAAACTAAATCATTGCTTCTACAAAAAATATCATCTGATATACTGAGATGAGTTACAGCTGTTATTAAGTTGGTGTAAAAATAATGACGTAATAATGAAGTTTTTTGAAGTTTAAAAATACGTCAAAAAACGACATTATTACGTCATTATTTTTGCACCAAACTAATAGGTCAAGAGTTACTTGGTCGATTCATTCTTGTTATTTTTATCACGATTCGACCGACGCATTCTTCGTCCTCCATCAGATATATAATTTATCAGGAATACTTCATTTTTTTAAAACTGAATAGCAAGTTTTTGGGTGATGTAAAACCATTTATAACAAGACTACTGTCCCATGAGAACACAATGCTGATGCTCTGTCGCCGTTCAAATCAAAGTTAAAGGCAGAAACATTGAGAAGACCTCCCTCAACAATATTCCTATCGACTTAGTCTTGTGCCAGACTAACCGAAGCTTAATAAACATCTGCATAAACACGCAGGCACTCACACATTATGTCTCATTTTTCTCTATGATGCATTAAAACATAGTCATATGAAAAAATAGATATACAGAAAGGCGGATATATATGTATATCCGCCTGCAAATGCTCCAGCAAAAGGTACTTTTTTGTTTCTTCACACACGCACACATACGCACACACAAACATATACACGCGCACATGCACACACGTAAACAAAGCCTTACAAGTCCCAACACACTGTCTCCATCTGTATCGTCCCTTCTTCGGTTGAGCATCTTCGTCAACCTTCCCAACACCGCATCCGTTTCCTGCAACACCCCGTACACTTCCAGCCACACCCTTCTTCTTTTCTATTCTTTCTACCGATTCCATATGGTGTAAAATTCGGCGTGGGGGGCCTCTAGGTCTATCTTCAACACCATCATTGCTGTCAATAGAGTGCGGTCTTTTAACTCAATTCGTTTCCACACGTCGCCCGGCCATTTTCACTCTTACTTTCACTTTTACTTTCACTTTTACTTTCACTTTCCACCTATTTCTGCTGTTCATTCTGCCGTCGCCTTTCATCGCAACCGTTTGATAGCTTTCCTTTCCCGGTCCCTAATTTCCCCTGTTTACTTTACATCAGTAACTTTCACCCTCCCCTTTTATCTCTTCTTTGCTTTTGTATTATGGGGCAAGCCAGTGAACAGTGACTTTGCACATAATTTCAGACTTGTATATCTTGTTACGCATGCTTTTGCAGCTGCAATACTAGGGAGAAATATGTGTCAAGTTCATATTTTTGCTAATATACGATTGAACAGAACTGCTTTCTTTTTACTGAGATCTTTAAGTTATTTACTATTTATTTTACAGAACTACAAACGCAGGAGATATAACTGCATTACAACACTTATTCTATAACAACGAGTTTTCACGTGTGGATTTTTAAATATATTCTTCTTTTCTTTATAGTAATTTGTAGCTATTCTTAGGGGATCAGTATATTATTTGATAATGATTGAAATCTGCTCCCCCATTTATCATAAATTATCAGTACAATTTTGAAAATTCGTAAAATTGAAAATATGAAGATAACCCGAGAGTATTTATTGAAATTACCTTTAGTGATTTGAAATTACACTCTGACGCAGATTAACTTATCATTTGTCAAAATGTAGTGCAATTTGTGCACATTTGGATGACTGGTTTCGCTTGGTTTGTTTTACGGCATATCAACACCTCAATGGGTTATTTAATGCCGACATGATTTTTATTGCTGGCTATATTATCTATCTATCTATCTATCTATCTGAGTATATATTGGTTTGGTTTGGTTTGTTTTACAGCATATCAACCTCAATGGGTTATTTAATGTCGATAAAAATTTTTATTGCTGGTAATGTTTTTTTAAAAAATGTATTGTTGGTAATATGTTTTCCTTCAAAACTCTATTACTGGGAATATTTTTCCTTGAAGAAATATATAGCTGGTAATATTTTTTTCCAAAGAATGTATACCTGTTTGTATTGCTGGTATTTTTTTAAAGTATTGCTGATAATAAGTTTTCCTTCAAAAATTATTGGTAATAATTTTTTTACAAAGTATTTCTAGTATTAAAACTTATTTTTACACAAGTTTGGGTGTTAACTGTTTGCCCATAGCTGGGATCCTAATAGGTGCTACCACCCCGAGTCAGAGTGGATCTGGGAATTCAACGCTGCTCAAAATCTCCTGATCAGAGGCGTTGCTGTTGGATGTAGTTTATCGTCTTACCCAGGACGCGGATGTAGTTTGTCGTCACACCCAAGACGAAACGAATTGGCATCCGAGGAATAATTGGAAAAAAAAAGAAAGAACCAGAAACCTCCGAACAGGCCTAAAGAAATCGTTTCAGTACCTTGAATCTCAGCTACAAAGAAAAAGACAGCGAGTAATAATTTAAAACGAAGAGTACTCAATACGCTAAGTAGAGCAAAAGTAATTAAATAAATCCTAATAACCCAGGTACTACCTGCCGTTACACCCGGTATGTGTGCACGTGTATGTGTATACTGGTTCCATGTAGCTTGGGAAGTATGTGTGTATATGTGTGTGTATGTGTGTGTGTGTATGTACTGATTCCTTGTGGTGGGATGGTGTGTATGTGCGTATGTGTGTGTATGCGTGTATATGTACAAATGAGTTTACTAATTCCTCCTAGTAAGACAGTATATGTATGGAGGAGGAATATACGCACGCATATATACACGCATGCTGACAGAAACACGAAAATGGAAACAGATCAAAGAACACATAGGGGTCAGTAAAACATTAAAAGATAAAATGCCGATAACTAATTCATCATTTCGCTTGGACCAACTTTAATTGTTTTATGACCCTTCGCGCAGAACTCTTCATTGCCAATTCAAGAAAGACATTCGGATTACTAACACAGAAACAGAGAATGTCTCATATCGAGAATATTTAACATTGAAAAACATAAGGAAAAAATTAATTATTTTTAATAATATGTGGAAATCTCCGCTTTTAACTGAAGCCGGTCGCGAGACCAGAAACACGTGTAGTAAAATTATGTAAAACAAAGCATAATATTTTTTTCTAAATAAATCCACATTACAACCAAAAACGTTTGCGGCACCTCTCTTCTCTTCTTTTTAATATACATACTTTTCTCTCGTTGGAACCACTACAACGTCTTTCTTTTAGATGTATATATATATATATATATATATATATATATATATATATAAAATAAATCCTACTGAGCCAGGTACTACCTATCTAGGTTTCAATTCATTGGTTACCCTGATTATCCCATGTGTTGAAACCTATGTAAATAATACCTAGTACCTATAAGTTTTATATATATATATATATATATATATATATATATATATATATATATATATATATATATATATATATATATACCGGGAGTAACAACAAAAATATTCAAATCGTATAACAGCATAATTGTCCATCGCAAAAAAATGTTTAATGTCTACTTTAGTTTCTTTTTTTCCAGATATTTTTGAGTCATTCAGCTAGAAAGAGAACAGGTTAAAATCATTTTGTGTCAGATCCACTGTCTTCTCACCTGGGCAGTGGTGAGAGGAAAAAGATCATCCAGGCCTAGCATTCATACTCTGGTTTCCATCTTCAAAGTCCATTTAGGCACCATCAATAGAACGGTGAATAAGTTTTAAAAAAGAGGGAACAGTAGAGACGAAAACTGGATCAGGAAGTCACAACAGGAAGAGGGATCATCTTTTCAAATTAGAACTAAAGAGAACAATTAGAAAAGATCCAACTCATTCCATAAGACGGTTGGCACGTGAGAGAGGAGTTTCAGCTATGACAGTCCAAAGAGTATTAAAAAAAAAGTCTTGAAAATGAAATCGTACGTGAAACCTGTAAAGCACCTTGTTAGTCCAGGACAAAAAATTAGAAGATTAGAGACGGCGGAGATCATCTTGAATAAATATATATATATATATATATACAAATTCATGAATTATTCATATAAAAAACAAATACAAAGGTTAATGATTTAATTGGCGAGAAATCCATCGTCGCGAACAATTCAAATAATATACAAAAACCCCGAACCTGTTTATGAATGAAAAGATCCTTGTTTTTATAAATTCCTGTTGCATTAGTTCTTATATTTTTTTGAAATTAAATGTTCTTATATTTTTTTGAAATTAAAATAACTGATCCAAGTGCAACTTTTGGATAATAAGTGCGACATTACTGTAATTATTGAACAATATAGTTCATGCCACTTTGACAGAAAATTTACCAGTAAAAAAGAATTCACTTATCACCATATTTGTAGAAGAACGCACAATTGTAAAATTTAAAATCAAACTCAGCGTTGCTACTGCACGCTCCAAAAATAATAACTCATTTCTAATAGCATTTTTCGGATACAATACATATATTTTCGTTGTCCTCTTATTACTGAGAGAAAAAACAAGAACAACATCTATTCCATGCCTGAAGATGTCTGTAGGAACAGATGAAAGCTTGTAGTAAAAATAAGAACTAATGCAACAGAAATTTATAAAAACAAGGATCTTTTCATTCATAAACAGGTTCGGTGTTTTTGTATATTATTTGAATTGTTCGCGACGATGGATTTCTCGCTAATTAAATCATTAAACTTTGTATTTGTTTTTTGTATGAATAATTCATGAATTTGTAAATTAATTGCACCTTTATTAAAATATATATATATGTATATGTGTGTGTGTGCGCGCGCGCGCGCGTGTGTGTGTTTGAACTTTATTTCAATACTTCATGAGCTTCCGATCCTTAGCTATGATTAATTAATGATGAACATGTCAGAGAATTTCAGTAAGATATCTTTAATCATTTCGAAGTTGCAACGTTTCAGAGCTTAATCTAACAAATTGACAATTTTGCTGTTACACGATTTGGTATGTGTGTAACCGTCATATCGCCTGACGTGCTTTTACCGATTTCGCCACAGAGGTTAGCCAGGTCGATTTTATTTATTTGTTTACATTTGGATATGCACCGAGCAGATATGAATGTACGAGAGAAAAGTCATGGTGAATTGTAGTTTAAAAACAGTAAAATTGACCTTGCTAACCGAAAAGCTCCTCTGTGGCGAAATCGTCAGGCTATATGACGGTTACTTATAGGATACAGGTTCGATTCCTGTCGGAGGACGCATATTATATTTTCTATGACAATTTCCTGCTGAGTTTCCTTTCTTGAACTCATAAGGCATTATGTGCCTCAAATGATTCTTGGGTACTTCCATGTTTTCAGGGTTTTAATCAAACAAAATTTAATTTTATTGTTCTCTGAAATAAAATTTGATCAGTTTAAATGCATCTAAACATAAAAATAATGTTCAGCTCCATTAGACATTATAAAATACTCTTTAAATTTCGTTCATTTTAAGTTAAAATTCGGAGAGAACTTATGGGATGACCTGATAAATATATTCTCTCTATAAATACAATTCAAAAACAACATTTCATAGACGTGTTCATCGAGCCAATAAGAAAGAGCCCTTCTTGTTGTATTGTATATTCTGCGCCGGGGCTACATATAGTTTTGAATTCAGAGTTACTTTCTCCTAGACTGGATGCCAAACAAGAATACAGTCTGTCCTGCTATTTACCCAATTCGGGAGAAGATGAGGATTCATATCTTTCTCAAGCACGTAAGTGAATATACATATACATATACTGGAATTCGAAATCGATTCTCCGATTCCTCAATCCGAGTCGCTACCCATTACTGCACTGCGCCTCATTACATCACAAACCTTTATTGAATTCATTCTAAAAGAATCTAACCGCTCCCAAATTAACATGCGAATAATCACCATACATAATGCGTCTACTAGGAACAACACACACAAACACACACACTTACGAATATACATCATCATCTGATTCACACATAGACAGACTAGAATTATTCCACGCTTACATACTGTTATATACCGTAACTATGAACAATCTTTTGAAATACGTTGGACAATATTGTAAATGGGTGTAATATGTGGCCTAACCTGGCAGCGTAAGCTATCAGCGCGGAAAGCTCTTGCCGTGTCGAACTCTCTGAGTTCGGACCGAGAGGAACCCGGACGAGACTCTGCCGAAGGGCAGAGTCTCGTCTTTTAATCCCACAGAATATCCGATCCTGTGTATGCGGAGTCTACGGGCAATTTTTGCCCGAGCCCACGGTTTCGGATTTCCCCACATTAAATTTGGCCTGGTGCCGCATCTTACCTTGTGGGGAGGCAGGTAAATATCGTAATATGCTGTCTACGTAGTCCACTACTAGCAGTAGTTTACCTATTTCGCGGCGCTGGCGAGTATTTGTATTTTGTTATAAAGATTACCATTTCATTTCCAAACTCCGTTTTGGTTATTCCTCATTTAGTAACCTTTTTTAGGTTACAACATTTTGGCGACGAGGATGAGATGTTGATCCCAAAAGGAAAAGATATTGACTCTGTGCAGGAAAAATCTAAAAATGGTGTGGTGTTATATACAGTACCTATGAAACATATGGATATGTCCCAGGCTTCATAAATACGTTGAACACTATTTTAAGTGGGAGTAATACGCTAAGTAGTCCACCACTAGCAGTGGTTTACCTACTGCATGTCGCTGGCGAGTATTGTATTTTGTTGATATTATAAAGATTGCCATTTCATTTCCAACCTCCGTTTTGGTTATTCCACATTTAGTAACCCCTTCTAGGTTACAACACTATCTATCTATCTATCTATCTATCTACCTATCTATCTATCTATCTATCTATCTATCTGTTATATACCGTACTTAGGAATACTAATTAAAGTATAAACGTAATTTCTATTCTAATGCTTTCTTCTCAGCTCTTTTCTAAATTATTGTTTTCTTGTCAACTACGATCTTGACATTTCTAGGGCAATGTGTTCAAGATGATACTCGCCCACTCTAACCTTCTAACTTTCTGTCCTGGAGTAACAAGGTGCCTCACAAGTTTCACATACGATTTCATTTTCAAGTCTTTTTTCACTACTCTTCGGACTATCAGAGCTGAAACGCATGTCTTACGTGGGAAACGTTTTGTGAATTGAGTTGGATTTTTTTTTCTAATTGATCTCTTTAACTCTAAGTTGAAATGATGATCCCTCTTCCTGTTGTGATCTCCTGACCCAGTTTTTCTCTCTACTGTTCCCTCTATTCTAAACTTATTCACCGTTCTCTTGATGGTTCTTGAACAATCTTTGAAGACGGAAGCCAGAGTATGAATGTTGGTACGATTATTGAAAGCCTAAATTAACTTTTTCCTTTTTTGGCTATAAAAAAGAAAATAAAAAAAAAATGCCATGTTCATCATTAATTAATCATAGCTAATGATCGGAAGCTTATGCAGGATTGAAATGAGGTTCAAACGTATGAATATATATATATATATATATATATATATATATATATATATATATATATATATATATATAGATAATATTAGTGGAAAATATACATACATATGAAAAATATATCTAAAAAATTCCATACATGTATATTTTCAGAAAAATTTTCCAAGAGGAAGGATCCAGGTAGAACTCAATGTCTAGGACAAAGGATATAATAAAAGGCTTAAACACTAATATTCCATGGTCATAATTTATTCCACTGGAATCGTAAATACGATCCAAATCATCAGACCTACAAATTCAAAATGAAAACAGAAAAAAAACAACTCCGGAAATCAAAACAGAATTTAGAGAAAGTGTAAGTATGAGGATGAGTGACATGAAACCTTAACAGAGAATTTTTGGAGATGTACGTGGGGTGGATTTAAAAAAAGGGAGAAAGAAAGTCGACGGATGTCTAATACATAAAGATACATTTTGTGGTGACATATACACACCACAGACAATTCGGATAGGAAAAAAAAAAAAAAAAAGGGAAAGGGTGGGGGAGAGGGATGGGACGAAGGAAAATAAAATTGTGTTTACTTAAAGGGCCGCTTTGTAATTGGGAAAATTAAATCAAATATAAATATATGAAGGTGAATATAACGATTGTCTCATTTAGCAAGGACCAAATATTTCTATGTTCAAAAACACATACTAATACACACAAAAAAAACATATACAAGTAGGTACATACACTTAGGCATGTACACACACACACCAGACATACGTGTACATACACATGCACATACACACACACATACACATATATATATATACATATATATATATATATATATATATATATATATATATATATATATATATATATACACAAACACATATATATATATATATATATATATAAAAACCTAAAAATATATTCACATATCCACACATAAACATATTCATCTATATTCATATACACACACACATATATATATATATATATAACAGGGGTAACAGTAAAATTGTCCAAATCGTGTAAAAGCAAATTTGTCAATTTGGTAGATTAAGCTTTGAGCCATTGTATCTTAGAAATGATCAAAGATATCATACGGGAATTCTCTGAGGTTTTTGTAACGCTACTGGACTTTACTTTAAGCAATAAGTATAATTACTCACCAAGCTTAACAGACGAATTGTGATGAAATCGATCATAAAAGAAAATGCCATGTTCATCATTAATTGATCATAGCTAAGGATCGGAAGCTTATGCAGGATTGAAATGAAGTTCCAATATATATATATATATATATATATATATATATATATATATATATATCCAGGATCATTTTCAAACTTATTCAAGATGATCTTCTAACTTTCTGTTTGGAGTAACAAGATGTTTTACTTGTTTCATTTTCAAGTTTTTTTCCACTGCTCTTTGGACTGTCATAGCTGAAACTCCTCTCTCATGTGCCAAACGTCAAAATGGATTGAGCTGGATCTTTTCTCTTTAGCTTTAAGATGGAATAACGATCCCTCTTCCTGTTGTGGTCTCCTTATCAAGTTTTCCTCTTCACTGTTCCCTCATTTTAAACTTATTCACCATTCTCTTGATGGTTCTTGAATGAACTTTGAAGATGGAAGCCATGAATGTTGGTACCATTACTGAAGGCCTGAATGATCATTTTCCTCTCACCATTGCTCAGTTTGGAAAACAAGGGGTCTGACGTAAAACAATTTTAACTTGCTCTATTTTAGATGAATAACTCAAAAGGTTTTTCAGGGATTCTTATGACAAATGGTGTCAAGATACGTAAATGAATTGTCTGATAACCTGGAAGAAAGAAACTCAATTTGTTTAGTGTTCTTTTAGATATTAAACATTTTGTGCAATGGATAATTATGGTGTTACACGATTTGGACAATTTTGCTGTTACACTCGGTATATATATATATATATATATATAGATAGATAGATAGATAGATAGATAGATAGATAGATAGATAGATAGATAGATAGAAGCAAAAACACTAACTTATACTTAACATCCGCCGGAAGAGATACATTGAAATTTCTAGGGCACATAATGAGAAAAGGAGGCTTGGAAAATCTGATACTTACAGGACAGATTGAAGGCAAGTGGTACAGAGGAAAACAACGCATAACATATTTAGTGAGCTTGATTAAAATGATCGTTCAGGAGAAAAAGACAAAAATTATTAAGAATTACAAAGGACAGGAAATTGTGGAGAGCTATGATCGCCTACGTCCCGAGAATAAGAATATAACGAATATATAGTAAGATAAATGAAATGGGAGAAAATAAAATAGAAAGTCATGGTTAGAAAGACAACGTGTTGGTTAAAGAAAGATATAAACGTACTGAGATAGATAGATAGATAGATAGATAGATAGATAGATAGATAGATAGATAGATATAAACAGACTGAGATAGATAGATATAAACAGACTGGGATAGATAGATAGATAGATAGATAGATAGATAGATAGATAGATAGACATGATCAGATTTAGATAGATAGATAGATAGATAGATAGATAGATAGATAGATAGATAGATAGATAGATAGATAGATATAAACAGACTGAGATAGATAGATAGATAGATAGATAGATAGATAGAAGTAAAAACTAACTCATACTTAACACCCGGAAGAGATAGATTGAAATTTCTAGCGCACATAATGAGGAAAGAGGGCTTGGGAAATCTGATCCTCACAGGACAGATTGAAGGCAAGAGCGACAGAGGAAAACAACGCAGAACATATTTAATGGGCTTGAGTAAATGAATGGCGGAACAGGCTTTAGGAGAAATAACAAAAAGATAAAATTTATTAAGAGCTACGACAGACTGGAAATTGTGGAGAGTCATGATCGCCATTGTCCTGAAAAGACATAGCACATAGAAGAAGAAGAATGAGTTTGATTAAATGGATAGCGGAACAGGGTTTAGGAGAAATAACAGAAAGAGTAAATTTATTAAGAGATATGAAGACTAGGAAATAGTGGAGGGCTATGATTGTCTACGTCCTGAGGGGACTCGGCACATGAAGAATACTGGATATCGTGATATAGCGAAGAATATTTATAAAATACTCAACGTTATTAATAATTCCCTCCTCATGCCGAGTGCATAAAAATATGAAACGTATAAACAATGAACTGGACATCGTTAAAATCTCTTAGCTTGACTTCACTATGTAATATTACATTTTTACATCTTCCTAAATCTAGGCCGGATCGATGCGTACTACACACGAACCCAACGACCGGGGGTTGGGGCAAGCCTGTGATTGGGCGGTGGGGGGCTGAAGTCGTGCTTCGCTAACTTTTCAACATTTGCTTTTTATCTATCTACATTTGTATACGTTACAAATTAAACTAATGAAAAATATTCACGGATTTTGAAGTCAGTCTGTGGTGGTTTTGTTTTTCGTCCAAATCCGCGAGTTTGTTTTGCTCATGCTAAAAAAAAATTAAAATAAGATAAAATAAAATAAAAACACTATTTAGAATTCAACGTGTTAAAATATTCAACTTTTAAAGAAAAATTTCAAGGTGATTTTAAAAGTAGCTACAAAACATAATTGATAGAATGATCTATTATGACAGGTCTCTAAATGTGTATTTAGATACAGTGTAACCCGGATATAAGATCTTGAAGATGAACTTGTCTGCGTCTGTGAACAAAGACTTTAAATAGTGGCATGTCAGAAGATAGATAGACAGTGAAGTTCTTAGCTGACTTCCGACGTCTGTCGAACTCTCTGCGTAAGCAGAGAGGAACCCGGACGAGGCTTTGCCGAAGGGCAAGGTTTCGTCCGGGGAGGTAGACAGCGCCTGAACCCGTTTAATCGGCTTCAAAAGGCTATTTTTTTGGCCGAGCCTACGGGCTCGGGGAAACCCACAATAAAACCGGCCTTGTGCCATATTCGTTTCCCGTGGGTGAAATGATAAATACCCAGAGAAGTTCTTAGCTGACTTCCGACGTCTGTCAAACTCTGCATTAGCAGAGAGGAACCCGGTCGAAGCTTTGCCGAAGGGTAAGGTTTCGTCCGGGGAGGTAGACAGGGCCTGAACCCGTCTAGGCGGGTTCAAGGGCTATATTTTTGGCCGAGCCTACGGGCTCGGATCAACCCACATTAAATTCGGCCTTGTACCACATTCAATCCTCGTGGGGGGATCGATAAATACTCAGAGAAGTTCTTAGCTGAGCTAGTTATTGACTACTCAGGCGATTTCTGTACCTTTTTACCAACCTATTAAAACCCTTTTTATTGTTACGTGTTATTTGGCGTTTGTCTCTACTAACCCCAAATCAACATCATAACACTGATATGAGAGAAACCCGGATATAAGAGAGATTTTCTCTGTTCCCAAATTAGAGCCTGTGTTAATGTATATAAATTAGATCCAACCCGGATATAAGAGAAACCCGGATATAAGAGACTTCTTCTCCGGTCCCGACAACTATCTTATATCCGGGTTACACTTTATCTTGAAAAAAAATTGAAAACAAATACAATGTATCTAAATACAAAGTTCACTTATATTGCATCTGATCCATTATTGTTCATAATTACGTTACCATAAAATTAGGATTTTATATGAATACTACATTATGAAAATTGAGATCGAGAGTATCCCGTATCATAGACTGGTAAGGGGTATAATATCTTTTCATCGGCCCTACGTCTATGAACCGATATTAGCTCTTAAAGGGCCCAGAGTATATCGTAGCATCACACTAATTTGTTAAATATTACTACAGTGTCTGGCGTCCATCAGAAGATATTTTGTTTAGGAAATTGTGCAGAGGCAGTGTGTATTTTCATCGGGTCTGTCTACTTTCATTAAACATTGTCTTTCTTTGAATATCTGAAAACTGTCGATTAAGTAATTTTACCTTCCTTTTTTTTCTCATCTTAAACAAAGAGACCAATCATTTTTCGCGTTTGTTTTCCTTGCTTCGTGTTTCTTTTTTTTTTAATTTTCAAAGAAAACCACAGATTAAATTTATATCAATTCAGCGGTTGCAATTAAAATAGAGAATTTGCTGTTTAATCGGGATGCTTTCAGGGGGAAAAAAAAGAGAGTTTTGTAAATATATTAGGCTAAGATTTAGTTCTTCGGCAAGTCCTTAGAGTTACAGCGTCACATCTTCCTTCTCCCCCCATCCAAATGTTGTTCTTTTCATTTCAAAAACTTTTCTCACCTTTCTTCCTTAAAATTTACGCCATGATTTTCATTCCATGTTCCCCCCTCCCCCACTGTCTTCTGATCTTTCTTTGACGAGAAGAGCGATAACAGACGGCGTTGTTGGTGTTGGAATTTTGTTCATTATTTTTTTCCTACCGTTTCTCTTTTTATTCTTTTCATCAGTCTCTACTAGCTTTTAGTTCTTCCTTTCTTTCTTTCTTTTCTAACTTTCTAAATATTCTTTCTTTATTTGTTATATTTTTTCAGGCTTATTTTCTTACATTTTAATCTTCTAAATGTTTCATATTTTCTGATTATTCTTTCCTTTTTTTCTTTTCCTAAATATTGTTTATTTATTTCTTAATTCTCTAAATGTTCCTTCTTTTCTTTCTTTCTTTCTTTCTTTCTTTCTTTCTTTCTGTCTTTCTTTCTTTCTTTCTTTTCTTGTTTCTTTCTTTCTTTCTTTCTATAATATTCTTTTTTCTTTCTTTTCATTTTTTAAATTTTAATTTCTGAATATTCTTCATTCTTTCATTTTTACTTGCTATAAATATTCTTTTCTTTCTTTCTTTCTTTCTTTCTTTCTTTCTTTCTTTCTTTCTTTCTATAAATATTCTTTTTTCTCCTTTGTTTCTTTATTTGTTTCTTTCTTTCTTTCCTCTCTATAAATATTCTTTTTTCTTCTTTCTTTCTTTCTATAATATTCTTTTTTCATTCTTTTTATTTTTTTAAAAAGATTCGCTAATTTTTAAATATTCTTTCATTCTTTTCTTTTTTATTTGCTATAAACATTCTCTTCTTCATTCTTTCTATAAATATTCTTTTTTCTTCTTTCTTTCTTTCTTTCTTTCTTTCTTTTTCTATAAATAATTCTTTTCTTCCTTTTTATTTTTTAAAAAATATTCGCTATTTTCAAAATATTCTTTCATTATTTCGTTTTTACTTGAAATAAATATTCTTTTCATCTTTCTTTCTTTCTTTCTTTCTTTCTATAAATATTCTTTCTTCTATAAATATTCTTTCTCCTTTCTTTCTTTCTTTCTTTCTTTTTTCTTTCTTTTTTTCTTATCTATTTCTTTTTACTTTTTTATCAATTATTTATTTTCTAAATATTTTTTCTTTATTGCTATGAGTATTTTTCTTTCTTCTTACTTTCTTATAAATTTCTGTTACTATAATTATTTTTTTTTTCTTTCTAAATATTCTTTCCTTCTATAAATATTCTTTTTTCGTTCTTTTATTTTTTAAATATTCTTTATTTTCTAAATATTCTTCCATTCTTTTGTTTTTACTTACTATATTCTTTATTTCTTTGTATAAATATTATTTCTTTCTTATTTCTTTGTAATTTTCTAACAATCATTTATTTGCTAAATCTTTCTTTCTTGCTATAAATATTTTTCTTCTTTCTTTCCTATATTTCTTTCTTAATTTTCTAACAAATATTTATTTTCTAAATATTCTTTCTTTCTTGATATAAATATACTTTCATTATATATATATATATATATATATATATATATATATATATATATATATATATATATATATCTTTTTCTTTTGTTTTTATTTTTCACTTATTCGTTTATTATATTGGCTTTTTCTTGAGAAATAACTCCTTTTTTTTCATTTCTTTATTTTTTCTTTCTTTCTTTTCAGATTTCATATTTGCTTTTTTTCTCTCTTAATTTTCTTTGATTTCTTCATTTTATTTCGTTTTTCTTTTCTTAATCCATTTATTTCTGTTATTTTTCTTCTTTTTTAATTCTTTTCTATTTTGTTTATTTCGGATTTCCTTTAATTTCTTTTCATTTTCTTTCTGCTTCCAGCAAGCAGAAATGATTTTTTTTTCTCCTGATGATGGCCATATTGGCCGAAACTAGTCGAGGCATCTAAATGGAATAATAATAAAACGAAAGAATATTAATATACAACGCAGTGCGTCTGCAGATTTTAATTTTTTAATAATTTTATTATTTTTATATATATATATATATATATATATATATATATATATATATATATATATATATATATATATATATATATATATTATATTTCGTTTGTTTTTTTTATTTTATTTTCTTACTTTCTGTCTTTTTTATTTTTCCAAACATTCTTACTTTTCTAACTTTTCTTTCTTTCTAGAAATATTTTTTCTTATTTTTTCCTTCATTTTTTTTTTAGAAATTTTAAATAATCTTTATTTTGCAAATATTCTAGAAATATTTTTTTTTTCTTTCTAAAATTTAAAAAAAAATTTTCTCAATATTCTTTATTTTTCAAATATTCTTTCTTTTTTTTCTTATGGCTCTATATATTTTAAAATGCACTAATTTCTTTTTCCATACCAGACAGCCGGATTTTTTCCCTCCTTTTTCAGTTCTCTCCTTTCCTACCGTCTTTCCCCTCTGCCTCTCTTTTTTTCCAACCCTCTTTCGTAGATAGTTTCTACTTTACTTCAATTATTTACAAATCCCCGGGGCTGTTCGTTCTCGTATCACTCCGTACTCAACCCTTTTGTCGCTGTTGAAGGAGGTTTTATTTACACGTCAATATCGGTCAAAATTCTTTTTTCTTTCCTCTCATTATACACTTTATTTCTGTCTCCATTACGTTCTCTTTTTTTTTTTGTCTTTGCTTTCTTTTCTCTTTCTTTTCTTCTTTCTTTTCTCTTTCTTTTCTTCTTTCTTTTCTACATTTTAATTCGTTTTTCTTTTCTTAATTCATTCAAATCAGTTTTTTTCTTCTTTTTATTTTCTTTCTATTTTTTGTTTTTTTTTCGGATTTTCTTTGTTTTGTTTTCATTTTTTCTTCATTTGGCTCTTTTTTTCCTTCTTTTCTCCTTTAATTTCTTTATTTTGCTCATTTTTTATTTATTTTTCAGTTTTTCATTCTTTTCTTTTATTTACTCTTTCTTTCATTTCTTACATTTTTCCTTTCTTTTCTTTCTTTTTATGTTTTCACTTATTCTTTTATTATCTTGTCTTCTTCTTTGAGAAATATCTCATTTATTTTTCATTTCTTTATTTTTTCTTTCTTTATTTTCTGATTTCGTATTTGTTTTCTTTTCTCTTAATTTTCTTCTTTGATTTCTTCATTTTATTTCATTTTTCTTTTCTTAATTCATTCATTTCAGTTATTTTTCTTCTTTTTTAATTCTTTTCTATTTTGTTTATTTCGGATTTTTTTATTTTCTTCCCATTTTTTCGTCTTTCACCTCTTTTATTTTCTTCTTTTTTTCTTTCATTTCTATATTTTACTAATTTTCTCGTTTCTTTTTTGGTTTTTCTTTTCTTTTTATTTAGTCTTTCTTTCATTTTTTCGTTTTTCCTTTCTTTTCTTTTAATTTTCACTAATCTGTTTTCTTTCTTTTTTCTTCGTTCTTCATTTTTGTATTTCTCTTTTTTTCATTTCTTTATTTTTTCTGATCTGATTTTGTTTTTCTTTTTTCTCTTAATTTTCTTCTTTCGTTTCTTCATTTTGTTTCCTTTTCCTATTCTTAATTCATTCATTTTTTTTTATTTTTATACTTCTTATTTCATTTTTATTTTTCTTTCAATATTCCTTTCTTTTCTTTTCATTTTTTTCTTCCATCGTCTTTTCTTTTCTATTCCGTCTTTTCATTTCTGTTTTTGTATTACCTTTTTTTTTCGTTTCGTTCCTGTTTTTTTTTTTTTTTCATTTTCCATTCGTTTCGTTTCTTTTTCTTTCTTGTCTTCATCATTTTCTTTCTTTGCTACTTTCTTTTCTTTATTTTGGTTCTGTTCTTATATCTTCTTTTATTTTTTATATTCTTTTCTTTTTTTCTTATTTGCAATTTGTTTAAATTCTTCTTTCGTTTCGTTTTAAAATGTCAATTCTTCTTTCGTTTCTTTCATTTTTCATTTTGTATCCTTTCATTGTTTTTTCCTTTATTTCTTCAGACTTAATTTTCTACATCGTTTCAGTGACGATCTCCGATTTCATTACTCTTTTCATTCCTTAGTCTATAATTCACTTATTTAAAGCTCTTATTCCAAACAATTTCCTTCATTTTTTCCTTCAATCATTCATTTTGTTATCCGTCTTTACTTCTTTCCTAATTTTCAGTATTCCTTTTTTTTTTGCTTTATTCTCGTTAACATTTATTTCTTTCACCTTTCTTTCTTTTTCTTTTTCTTTTTTTAAAATAATTTTCATTCTTTTGTTTCTTGTTTCTTCATTCTTCTTTGTTGGCGTCCTTTTTTTAATTCGTCTTTTTCCATTGTTTTCCTTTCTTTTTTTTACTTTCTTTCAATTACAGTTCCTTTCGCCTTCATTTTCACCTTCCTTCTTTTTCTTTTTCTTTCGCCTTTCTTTCTTATTAGATTTCTTTCTTTTTCTCATTCTCTCCTGTGAAATAGCTTGATTTCATTCTGTCTTTTCTCATTTTTTTCCATCTTTCTTTCTTTTTTTCACACCTTTCCTCTTTTTTGAATTGGCTTTTCTTTCCACTCATTTTCATTCTTCATTCTTGCTTTCTTTCTTAGAGTTCGACTTCATTCTAACTTTCCTTCGTTATTTTCATTCGTTGCTTGTCTGATTTTTTTCTCGATTTCTTTCTTTGATTTAACCTTTATTCTTCCTTTTAGCAAATATTTTGTGACCCCCTCCTTTTTTCTTTTGTTCTTTCTTTCGTTATTTACTATTATTATTCTTCCTTCTTTCTTTCTTTTCTTTATTTCATTTAATTATTTGAATTAGCTTTCTTTTTTTCTCTCGTTCATCCTTCCTTCCCGCCATCCCTCCTTTCTTTCTTTGAATTATCATTCATTAATTTTTTATATGTTTTTTTCTTAAAAGAAAAAAAATCCTTCTTTCGTTTCTGTCGACTTTTTATTCTTTGTTTTATTTTATTTTATTTTCTTTTATTTTCTTTCCTTTTATCTTTTTTTCTTTTTCGCTACTTAGTCTGCTTTCGCTTTTGTCAAGTTTTTATTCTTTCTTTTCTTTCTGTTTCTTTCTTTCTTTTTTTCTTTCTTTGTTTTTTACCTTTCTTTCGCTTCTGTCGAATTTTTCCTTTTTTTTTTTACTTTCTTTCTTTCTTTCTTTCTTTCTTTCTTTCTTTCTTTCTTTCTTAGTTTTCATTTACTTCTGTCGACTTTTTATTGTATCTTTTGTCATTTCTTTCTTTCTTTCTTTCTTCGTTTCTTACTTTCCTTCAATTCTGCCGACTGTTTATTTTTTCTTTTCTTTTCTTTTCTTTCTTTCTTTCTTTCTTTTTTCGTTTCTTACTTTCCTTCAATTCAGCCGACTGTTTATCTTTCTTTCTTTCTTTCTTTCTTTCTTTCTTTCTTAGTTTTCATTTACTTCTGTCGACTTTTTATTGCATCTTTTTTCTTTTCTTTTCTTTCTTTCTTTCTTTCTTCGTTTCTTACATTGCTTCAATTCAGCCGACTGTTTATTTTTTCTTTTTTTCTTTCTTTCTTTCTTTCTTTCTTTCTTTCTTTCTTCGTTTCTTACTTTTCTTCAATTCTGCCGACTGTTTATTTTTTATTTTTCTTTCTTTCTTTCTTTCTTTCTTTCTTTCTTTCTTTCTTTTCCTTCAACTCTGCCGACTGTTTATTTTTTTATTTTTTCTTTCTTTCTTTCTTTCTTTCTTTCTTTCTTTCTTTCTTTCTTTTTCTTTATTCACTTTTCCCCATCATTATTCTTCTTTTTTACTTTCTTTCTTGTTTATTTCTTTCTTTTCTTTCTTTCTTTCTTTCTTTCTTTCTTTTTTTTCTTTCTTTCTTTCTTTCCATCCTTCCTTTTTTTTTTCTTTCAGCTCGTTTTACTATCTTCTTTCTCATTTCCTTCTTTTTCCTCCTGCCGTCATTTTTTTTTTTTTGCCAAGTCCCCATATGGTCTGCATATACATTTCGCACCGGGGAACCCATATATGAATGTTCATGTTTCATATTACCGTGTTCAAACTTCTTTCTCGCTCCGAGGCATTTGTGCGTGTTTACTGCCTTTTTCTTAATTTCACTTGTGTATATACTGGCTCCCATCATGCACCTGCCAGGAACGAGGCCTAACGAATAAGTCGTGAAAACCTGGGCAATGAGATTTCTCCTTCAGTGAATGGACTTCGTTTGAGGGCGATCTTCAGCAAAGATCGACGTGCATTTCGATATGCGCTCTAAAATAAAAATGTGATTGGGGAAAAGAGAACACCGTTTAGTTTGGGGAGAAACTAACCCACTATACTAGAGAGACCAACGTGATAACCATCTGCCTATGCCAGGAGCCTCACATACAATATCACACACACACGCACGCACATACGCGCGTGCGCAGTGCCATTACGTCCATGGACATATCTGCTTTTATGAAACTAGAAAGCCTGAAATAATATCGTTTGAATTAGTTTACGCTGATAATATATATATATATATATATATATATATATATATATATATATATATATATATATATATAATAATTAGAATACCGCCTCCACCCCTAGTCCCACAACTCATTTTTCTTCTATGTTCAACATCTTACTCTCCTACTACACATCACCAATCACGATTTTTAAATCTGAGGTTATTTTCGCATTAAGTTTCGCACAGCAAGAAATCAAACAGGGAAAGGATTTTTTGTAATAATTCCACCCACAAGCGGATTCTTTCCACCTAAAAAAACTAATGTTGGAGAGAATCCATCGTCCCTTTTGTTTATTTCTCGCATCCACTGATGAAGTACACAGGCGTGTTCGAAAATTCCGAACTTGGAACCTCAATCTCTGTCCTTCATTTTTGTCACCTGGTTAATATTAGGTTAGTGCAAAAATAATGATGTAATAATGTCGTTTTTGACGTTAAAAATACGTCAAAAACGACATTATTACGTCATTATTTTTGCACCAACCTAATAATATTAATGTTTTTTGTACTGATTTCATTGGTACCCTTTCGTTTAACTTTCTTTTATTACTCTACTATATATATATATATATATATATATATATATATATATATATATATATATATATATATATGAGATACAAACAATTTACCTCATACATATAATCATTTTGTCCATGGAAAGGAGTTTTTCCTTGGACTTATCAATGCAAATATATCTACTAAAAATCTTCCAGAGGAAAACTTCTAGGGAAAAATTTCCAGGGTTAAACTATTTTCCCATGGACGAAATAATCATCTGTATGAGGTAAATTGTTTGGCTCTCATTAATTGTAATTCACTCATATGCTATATAATAAAAATTATATCGAGCTCTCTTTTGTGGATCAGTTTTAATATTTTATATTAATAGGATTTACTTGGATTACATACTCACGGATTTTTTTACCTGTGCTCTTTGAATTTGTAGGTCTGATGAATTGGATTGTGCTTACGATTCCAATGTAATAGATTATAATCATGGTGTTTGAGTCTTTTATACTATATTCTTACTCTGTCCTGGGCATTGAGTTCTACCTGCATTCTATCCTCTTGGCAATTTATATATATATATATATATATATATATATATATATATATATATATATATATATATATATATATATATATATATATATATATATATATATATATATATATATATATATATATATCATATATATATATATATATATATATATATATATATATATATATATATATAAAATGAATATACATTTCTGTCACACTGAGTTTCATGCACAACGCAATCTTCAGGTGTTTATTGCTGTGTTCATCTGAAAATTAAATTTTTGCATGCGAATTGGAAAGCGCTAAAGTTATGTACTGCAAATTTTCAAATTTTATGATTTTAGACACACGTGCCAACGTCAACGGAGTTAACTAATTTATTGAAATGTCTGAATATTTTTAAAAAAGAAAATCTCTTTAAAACTATTATTATGAACATGATAAAATTATAAAATTGTGCAGTAAATAACTTTATCTTTTTCTCTTCACACCTAAAACTTTCATTTTCAGATGAACAACAATTTGGCCTTAGAAAAATGATGAAGCCATCAATTTTTTTCTTACAAAAAACTAGACCCTGATGATGACATTGCAGTAATGTCGAAAGTACTCGGAATAAAATGAATATGTATCAACCGGGTAATTTTATCTTCCGTTACTAAGAAACTTGTTCGTAATTACGAGAGGATTAAAAATAAGTAGACAAATCTTGCCTAAATTATTTAATGATTATATATATATATATATATATATATATATATATATATATATATATATATATATATAATGATACAATATGATCAGTATGGAATTTCCAAGAGGATATATATAGAGCTCTATGTTAAAAGACAGACCAAAATTATTATTAATTAAAGAATATCAAACACTTAAAATCCCATAGGTAATAATTTTTATTTCCCTAGAGCTCTAAAAAGCAGCTCTCAATCTTGACTTACAAACAAAATCATTTTGTTTATCGGTCATGAAGATAAGTTTGATTTGTAGTTCCTGAAGTGTTTGATATTCTTGAAATAATAATAATAATAATAATAATATATATATATATATATATATATATATATATATATATATATATGTGTGTGTGTGTGAAGTTGCATATTTCGGCAGAAATACCTTATGCGTTGTGTTCCATTGCTAAATAACTTTATGTTTCGTTTATCTTAACTTTCTCTAACATGGCAAATTTTGATTTTTTACGGTTTATCAACACGTTATCATTTATTTAAACCCGACACAAGTTTTGGATTATGAGACTAATTATTTTCTTTTCTGAGAGATTCTTGAATAACAAAGTTTTTCTTTTCTTTTTCAGAATAACAGTGATTTTTCCAGATGCAGTTCCTACTATTTAACCCATAGCAGGGGGAGGAGATGGATTTGTTGCTGCACATAAGTGAATCAATTCAACCAGAATGCGAAATCTGCTCTCCGATTTCAAAAATTCCGCGCGGCTGTCTACTGTCCCACCGACACATCTGGCAAACTTTTGAAAGTGGAAAATAAATATCAGTAAATATACTATTACATATATTTATATATACAATACGACAAACGACTCGCAAGTTGCTTAATAAGATTTGCCCACTACAAAATAAGTGATTGGAAATATTTCTAATAAAAAGAGAAATTTTAAGCAGAAACTCCAATGGTGTTTATCAAATATTCCGAAGCAAGTAAATACTTATAGCCTTAAATATAAATCACTAGCGGCCACAATCTTAACACCACAAGATACGCAGATGGCAGAGTACTGATAGAAGACACGGAAAAGAAATTACGAAATCTCCTACAGAAGGTAGCAAAGGAGAGCGTGAAGAAGGGACTAACTATCAACTACAAGAAGACAGAATGCGTGGTCATCAGTAAAAAGATGAGACCGAAATGCAATTTGCAGGTTGGTGACATTAGAATCAAGCAGACGCGGAAGTTTAAATATCTGGAAAGCGTTCTGACAGGGGACGTTAAATGCGACACTGAGATCCGTAGACGTATTGGGATGGCCAAGGACGCATTCCAAAAGTTGGGCAAAGTATTGCGAGACAGGAGGATTTTTTTTTGCCAACGAAAAAATGAATACTGAGCTGTCACGTGACATCTGTCCTTCTTTACGTCAGCGAATGTTGAACGATTTCCTCAAAGATGAAGAAGAGACTCGAGGGAACGGAGGTGTGGTTCTACAGAAGGATGCTAAGAATACCATGGACCGAGCGTATGAGCAACGATGGGGTCTCAGAGATGATGCAAACAAGGAGGAGGCTTCTACTTAACATCAGGAAGAGGCAGCTGAAGTTCCTGGGACATATAATGACGAAGGAGGGCCTGGAGAATCTGATACACACAGGTCGAATAGAGGGAAAAAGAGAGAAAGGAAAACAACGTATGTCATACCTAGCAAGTGGATCACAAAACGTGGTCGAGAGCAGTTGGCAGAAGGAAGGAACTTGTTGAGAACTGCAAGGGATAGGGAGAGGTGGAGATCCATGATCCTCTACGTCCTGAAAGGACACGGCACATCGAAAGAATTATTTGCCGGCCCCTGAACTAAGTAAATGCATAGTAAATGCAAAACTAAAACTGAAAAAATATTTAATTACCTTGAACCAAGTCAATGTTTATAGACCTAATAAATGACTAATATTTCTCTCTGCCTGAAGGATGTATAATGCTTAGAGCCTCTAATATAAATGACAATGTTTGTTTGTTGCTGAACCAAGTCAATGTTTATAGACTTAAAAAATGAATAATATTTCTCTCTGCCTGAAGGATGTATAATGCTTAGAGCTTCTAATATAAATTACCAATGTTTGCTTATTCCTGAACCAAGTCAATGCTTATAGACTTAACGATAAATGACTAATATTGATCTCTGCCTGAAGGATGTATAATGCTTACAGCCTCAAATATAAACGACCAATATTGACTTATTCCTGAACCAAGTCAATGCTTCCAAATTCACGTATATTTATCCATGCTTGAAGTAAATGTTTCCAATAAAAGTGAAAACCAGATTTTGTTAGTAAATCTTTGAATAGTGCTGCCAAAACTGGTCTGGTGTTTCTGCTATGCATTTAGAGATTCTTGATAAAATAGAAAGAAGTATCTGCAATGTTACTGGTTCTGACCTGGCATATCGGTTTCAGCTATTTCTCCTCGCCGTAACGTAGCTTCCCTGTAACTTTCTGGAAATAGCTTCATCGTAATTGTTCTGATGAACTTTCCTCTATGATAGCTAGACTTTTTTAATTTAAGCGCAGTACTAGATTGGAAGTATGGTCTCATCATTTTACAGTTGAAATAGTTAGATGTAACTGTAAATTTTATGGTAACAGTTTCTTTTCTCGCACTTCTCGCTTGTGATACTCTTTTCTGTCTTCTTTCTTCCTAGTCAAATTTGATCTTCACAAATTTAAATGCAGTATCAATCGTTATTTTCTTATGTTCTTTTATTGTCCTTTTTTCATATTATTACACTCCATAACCCCTTGCGTCATAGTAGATTTGTTGCCTTGCTTGGGGACAAAAATGAGTAAAAAAATGTTTGATATCTCATAAATAAACCAAAACATCCCACAAAAAATTATAAATTGATACATTTAAATCGTTTAAAGTTGAATGGACCAATAAACCATGAGTTTGACAAAGTTCTTCACTGTATAACATTTGGTTTATATGATTTAATATTTATCCATAATTAAGTGCCTTGACATGGAAGAAAAATATAGAGATAAGCAAATATTTTAAAACTGGAACAAAATTAAATAATAGCGAGTAAAGTGGACATATTAAAAAACAAAACAAAAGGAAACAAATGAACAACAAAAAAGCTTTATTTTACCGCAATGTGGTAATCTCAACACGCAAAAATTATGTTTTAGCGGAAAATGGTAATGTCAACATGCAAGAAATTATTTTACCGCAAAGTGGTTATATCAGCACACAAGAAAATATCTTTACCGTAAAGTGGTAATAGCAACAAACAAGAAAATATTTTACCGCAAAGTGGTAATATCAACACACAAGGCAAATATTTTACCACAAAGTGGTAATATCAACACACAAGAAAATATTATTACCGAAAAGTGGTAATATGAACACAGTAAATTAATTTTTTTACCGCAAATTGGTATTATGAACACGCAAAAAAAAAAAAATAAAAACAAAAAATAAATTAATTAAAAACAACTTAACCGGTTGATCCTCAGATCAGTCGATGATGAAAAATAAACACGCTGGTTACATTCAATGTCTCAAAAGCCAAAATAGTTCCATTCCATCATCACCGCTCGAAAGCTGAATTACCATCTGTTACGATGAATGTATATTCCCTCAGAGAGGCCTCGTACATTGAGTGACTATTGGGCCTCATTCCATAGCTCAAGTGGAATTCGTAGATACGCTGGATACGCTTGAAAACGCTGGAAAAATCAGGCCGAACATGGATTACTGCAACCATATATGGACAGAAGCTGCACAGTCTTCACTTTCCAATCTTCATAGAGTTCAAAAGCATCTCCGAGTCCGAGTAGGAGATTAATTATTTTCCCACCCGCCAAAGTCTCTCTCGCAGACGGGACGTGGTGTGTCTTTTACTGCCCAGTCGCTACTTCCATGGTAAGTGCCCAGACGAACTACATCCCTTAGTTCCACCAGTTCTAACATTCATGTCTAGCATTCACATCGCAGCAAACTACCTTCATTCCAGTCAGATTCTATTGATGAGCAGGAAGTTCCACTCGAACATCTTCCCGCGAACCACTGCTCTGGGGTAATCTCAACACGCAAAAATTATGTTTTACCGCAAAATGGTAATATCAGCACGTAAGAAATTATTTTACCGCAAAGTGGTTATAACAGCACACAAGAAAATATTTTTACCGTAAAGTCGTAATATCAACAAACAAGAAAATATTTTTACCGCAAAGTGGTAAAATCAACACGCAAGAAAATATGGACAGAAGCTGCACAGTCTTGACTTTCCAGTCTTGTAAGAGGAGGTATCCCAATATAATTTTAACCTGTTCAAGTTTAGAGTTAATCTTTATCTTCTATACATATCTGTATAAACTGTGCCCCTTACTCAGTAATCGTCTAAAAATACAGTAATTAAAATGAAAAGTACCAGAGGCCAGAACACCAAATTAAATATATCAAGCATTAATTATACTAATAGCCAGCCCTTGTGCTTCCCTAGGGTTGGCTGGTAGGATTTATAATTGATTGAATGATTTTTTTTAAATAGTAGAGAATGAATTGCATAGGAGAGTTGGAAGAGAATACCCAAAGAGTGAGAGTGAGCATTTTAAGTGCTTGAAAAATGTCTGAGTCTGCCATTCTACCTTTCAAAAACTGTTGGAAAGAATTTGTAATGAAGTCATTAATGCAGGTGATGATTTTATTGTTTAATATAAAATATAAGGCTGTTGTCTATTTACATTATTCGGACTATTGTCCTCATCTTAACGCTTGTCGCCATATTTATGACAACGTTTCGGCCGTTGTACGCTCCAGCCTCCTTCAGGTGGTTGGAATGTCGAACTGAACCCTTTATTTCGCTCACTGGGGTAGACTGTTCTAGTTCCACGTGCCATGTTTAATGGATGTCAGTTATCAGTTATCTCCTGTTAATTTTTCCCTCTGAAAGTTCTCCACTGCCTTACCCGGGTATTGGACTCACACTCTTTGGGTCCTGTCACTGGATCTAACCAACGCCAGAAGAAGACGGAATAATCAACGCCTTTATCCTCAGTGCCATGTGTCCTCGAGGATACATGGCACAGTGGATAAAGGCGTTGGTTAGATCCAGTCCGAATAATGTAAATAGTGTGGATGATGCCTCATCTCAGAAATATAGAGATAATAAAGCTGTTGGATGATAATTTTAAATTCTTACACTGTCGTTACTGAAAAATTATCTTTTACTTTAAAAAAAGACAAATATCTGATTTTAAGGTGCTTTAAAAAAACGGGGGAGATAATAATGATTATGTAATACAAATCTTACTAATTAACCCATATATGGGGTGAGGAGGCGGGGAAGTGATGGCATTAACGCGTAAGTGAATGTGACGAAATCGACTAGAATTCGAACTCGACTCGCCGACTCCTCGTTACGACGACGAAAATTTTTCATTTCGATAAATACCGCGAAAAATATTGCGTGGATCCGACTAGCATTCAAAATCACGCCCAGAAAAAAACAGTGCCTCCTGTAAATAAACAAGGAACGAACAGAAATTAGTAAAACGTTTTCAACTGTTTAAATTGTTAAAACAATAACTTCGGATAACAAAGGCAGCCGCCTAATTGGGCTAAATTGTTCTGTTGCCGACGTGTCCCTAATAACCGGCATCTACTGGAGATGATATTTGTAATTCTACTTTTAGTTGTGAACATCTTTTTCTGTGTTTGTGTGCTAGTCCTACTAACACTGACCATGGCTTCCTTAAGAAACAAGTCCAGGATCAGGATAGTGTCGGGAGAGACAATTGGTCGGTCAGGATGAGGCGTGACTTTCCCCGAGACGAAAGATAAGAGAGAAATCTGTTTACTCAATTCGCCGTTCCTCCTCCCCAACGCATTCTTTTATGAAGCACGAGATTGGCCCCGCCCTTTAAGGGACCGCCAACAGCGTCTTACGCAGACATTTTCCAAGAAGCGTCTTATGAATATCGTCTGTTAGTTGATAGTGATTTTTTGCCATGTCGACATCAGATTCTTGTCATATTTGATCGGATTCTTCTTTCATTCTTTCTTCTTTTTCTTTCTTTCTTTCTTTCTTTCTTTCTTTCTTTCTTCCTTTCTTGATTTCTTTCTTTCTCTCTTTCTTTCTTTCTTCTTCTTTCTTTCTGCCTTTATTCTTCTTTCTTTCTGTATTCAGTCTTCTTCCTTTCAGTTTTTCTTTCTTCTTCTTCTTCTTCTTCTTTCTGTCTTTCTTCTTCTTCTTCTTTATTTCTTTCTTTCTGTTTTTCGTCTTTATTTCTGTCTTTCGTCTTCTTCTTTCTTTCTTTCTTTCTTTCTTTCTTTCTTTCTTTCAGTCTTTCTTTCTTCTTCTTTCTGTCTTTCTTCTTCATCATCTTTCTTTCTGTCTTTCTTTTTCTTTCCCTTCTTCTTCCTTTTATGTTTCTTCTTTTTCTTTCTTTCTCTTTTTCTTCTTTCTTTCTTTCTTTCCATCTTCTTTGTATCTTTCTTCTTTTTCTTTTTTTCCTTCTTCTTCTTTCCTCTTACTATAGCTATCTTTCATTCTCTTTTTCATTGTCTCTCTCTCATATATTTTTCTTATTCTTTTTTTATCATCGGTTTTTCTTTCTTTCTTTTTCCTATCCTTCAAATATTTCTTCTCGCATTTAGCAAAATCACACATTTTCTTTCTTTCTTTTTTTCTCCTGGCTCTGGGGCATTTTTAGTTCTTGCTTTCTCTTGTCTTTTATCAAAATCTCACATGTTAGCCCTCTTTCTTTTGACCTTTCTTTTAACCCGGTTTCTTTCTTTCTTAGGGTTGATAAGCCGTAGAAAATAACTGAATCAACCTTTCTTTCTTTCTTTCTTTCTTTCTTTCCAAATCTCATGTTTTTCTTTATTCTTTTCTTTTCTCTGCCTTCATTCCAGTCGCACATTTTTCTTTCTTTCTTTTTTACATCAGTTTCACATATTTTTTTTCTTTTTGTCTTTCTTTCTTTTATGGCAATCTTACATATACTTTATTTATTTCTTCCTTCATTCACGTCTTTTCTTTCTTTTTTTCATTCTTTCTCATTCTCACATATTCTTTCTTTTTACCTCTGTTTTATATTTTTCTTGCTTTCTTTCATCATTCTCATGTTAAGCTTACTTTTTTCTTTCACCTTAATCTCATCTCTTTCCTTCCTCTTTTTATATAAATCTCATATATAATTCTTTCTTTCTATTTTCTTTCTTTCTTACTTACCTAAGTTTCACATATTTTTCTTTCTCCCTGTTCTTTCTTATATTGCAATCGTACAGATATTTTCTTTCTTCCTTCCTCCATTTTTTCTTTTTTTCTTTCTTATCTCAACTTCGCGTGTTTCCTTTTTTTTCTTCTTTCTTGTTTTCATTCTTTCTTTCTTTTACCTCATTCTCACTTATTCTTTCTTTTACCACAGTCTCTCGTATTTTTTTCTCTTTTTCATCTCAGAATCTTTTCTTTTTTTTTTCGCCTAAATCTCATATATGTCTTTCTTTCCTCTTTTCATATATTATTCTCATAATATATTCTTTCTTTCTTTTATCGCAATCTTACATATACTTTCTTTCTTTCTTTCCTTTTTCTTTTTCTTCCTTTCTTATCTCAGATTCACGTTTTCTATCTTTTTTTCTTATTTTAATTCTTTCTTCTTTTTACCTCATTCTCACATATTCTTGCTTGCTTTCATTTACCTCAGTCCGTCATATTTTTCTTTCTTTCTTTCATCTCAGTTTCATATTAATTTTCTCTTTTGTTTCATTTACCTTAATCTCTCATATATCTTACTTTTTTATATCAAACTCATATATTATTCTTTCTTTTACTTCAGTCTAATATATTTTTCTTTCTTTTCATCGACTCTTTTTTTTAACGATATTTTCGTTCGTTCTTTCTCAGAGCTGATTCTATTCTTTTTAACATCATCAGCGTCGTCCTTTTTGTTCAAATATTAATTCCATAACTAATTACTACATTGGTTCTCCCCGTCTTCCATTTTAACACACGATAACACAGTGTTTCTCTCTTTTTTTCCCATTCTCTCTTCCTGTTTATTTATTTTTCTTCCCCTCTTTCCCTCTCCTGCCTTTTTTTTATTTTTTCTCTCTATCTTTCTCTCTCTTTTATCCCTCTTCCTTTCTTTTCTTCTCTCTTTTTTCCCCTCTCATTTTTTCTTTCCTTTTCTCAAGCACATATTCTTTGACGCTCTTTACTTCTTTAGTCAACTCTCCCTTCTTTCTTTCAGCCTTCCTTTTCTTTCTTTTTTTCTGTCTTTCTTTCTTTCTGTCTTTCTTTCTTTCTTTCTTTCTTTCCACACACACACACACACGCACACACACACACACACACACACACATATATATATATATATATATATATATATATATATGTATGTATGTATATCAAGGTTAAAGACAATAGAAAAACTGCATTATTAGCTGACGCGTTTCATCTAATGTGGACATTTTTTCGTTTTTACCTTGAAAAAGACCGCACTGGACGAAGGCTTCGGCTAATAATACAGTTTTCCTATTGGCTTTTAACCTTATACATATTGTCTTTTTTCTACAGGTTAACTCTGAGAATTTTTTTATATATATATATATATATATATATATATATATATATATATATATATATAAGTTATGGAGAACTTGGCAATCCGTATGGGTAATCCCAAGGAGGATGAAATCCTGAGAGCTCAATGTAAATCCAGAGCTAATATTTAATCCCTCCCTAAACTCTACCATGTCTCTTTAACTACTCCTTTTACACTCTCTGTTAAATTACAAAAACTTAAACTACCCATCAATTTTAATTTCATTTTTCGTTTCATTTCATTTTTGGAAGTGCTATCTGATGATCCGGCCTCCTTTAAAAGGACTCTGGTGAAATAAATTATTATAATGGTACCTTAAAGTGGTCTGTTTTTCTTTTAAATTATATATTATGTATATATATATATATGTATGTGCGTGTGTGTATTCTGTCTATACGTTATTTTTAATCGATAAAATTTATTTAATTAAATTATTTAAATAAATGCTCATCTTTTATTTCTTTATTTTCCTCCATACACTCTCAGCTTTTTCTTTCTTTTTTCCTTCGTTCCATGACGTCTCCCTTTTTTTTCTTTTGTTACTACCATCTTTTCTTTTTTGTCTTTCATTGTCTTTCATTTCCTTTCTGTCTTTTTCTTCTTTCCCTATTTGTTACCTTCACATGTATCTCTTTTTTTTTTTTTGTCTTACCCCTTCTTTGACCACCATGTCTCTATAATTTTCTTTTCCATTTTTCTTAAATCTCTTTCTTTATTTTCCTTTTTTTTTTTTCCTTGGGAATATTTCCTTCGAATCTTTTATTCCCGTTTCCTCTTCTGATTTTTACACTTTTATTGACTCTCGCTTATACTCTCGCCCATACATTTCACTCACCCTGCACCTCACGTAATTCTTCTTGCTTTCTATTTAAATCTTCATTTGTTTACAATTTCTGTTCCTCCTCCTTCCACTTTTCTTCTATTTTTCGTCTCTTCAACGCCATCTTCCTTTTCTCTTTCTCTGACGTCATTTCCGCTCAAATGTATTCAATCAAATGCCTTAAATTGTGGCGAACATCTCAAGGATAGGATGAAGCTGCCACCATCGTCTTCAGCAATCATCTCTTAACGTCGCCCTCTTTATAAATCGGGACCCATCGAAAACAATTAGCAGCGGGACTTAACGAACAACAAAGAACGGGAGCTTGTCGGGGCTGCCGGAAAGGAAAGGTTGTATCAAGTAGAGAGCCTATCCATTCGCAATTATACGATTGTATCGCTCGGGGTTTGATAAGCAGGGGATCTGCGGGTATGGACTAGTGCATATCTCGTGCGTGTGTGTGTGTGTGTAAATTTGTGTAAGGAACAAGCGGTACTAATATTTTCTCAAAAACATTAACTTTAAACAAGAAAACATTAAGTGATTTTTAATTGTTAATCATGTGCCGTTACTTTCTCCCGACCAGTCAAAGAAAGAATACATTTAAACTAATTTTGTTATTCATATGTATTCAAATGAATGCTTTAAATCCCGTGAACATAAATAATTTAATAAATGGACGAACATTTATAAGTAGGTACCTCCAAAGATGATATCTAATCTTTAAAATGAAGCTTTTACTTGAGTTTTAATTTCATTTTAGTTTAGTTTCAATTTTGCTGTAATTCAAAATGAATTTAAATTGATTGAAATTAGTTTTTCTTTTAAATCGTTGATTTTTAGCCATATTTGCAAACCTCTCAGCACAACGTAATTCTCTTTATTAAAAGTCTTTAAAGAATAAAACGTACTTTTCTGAAACTTTCTTTGGGGAGGATTAGCTGAAATAAAGTTGAATTAATCTGATTTGAAACAAATATTATTTACTGTTAGTTTAAAATATGACAGAAACGAATTTGTTAAAACTGAGGGGAGCATTTTTATGAAGTGTGGACAACCAGCTTGAGAGAATTATATTGAGATTTTTTTTTTTACGGGGGACATATCTGTAAAAATTACTTGACGAATATGACGTGAGTGCCTTTATTTTATATATTTTTTTAATTCCCCATTAATTTTAAAGAATTATGAAAATATTCTGAGTGATCATATGTTTTACTGAATTTTAGTTAACCTTAGTTTTAAATTTACTATAGATATAGCTCTTTTTTTTTTGGTGTTGCCGTGTATGGAAGTCTTTACAAAAAATAAAAAAAATATTTTAAAAATACTGGAGTTCGAGGAACTGTAAGAAGTTTTTCCTTTTACGATTAGTAAATACAGTTTTAATTTAATAATAATATCAGTTTTAAAAGATTTAAAAGTTTATAAATTAATATAATTAAAATAATAAAAATGAAAACAATTCTTGCAAAAATTCATTATTGATCAAAAATGTTTATTATATATTTTATACATAAAAGCAATTAAAAAAGTTTTCTAAATAAGTAATATCTTAATTTTATTAGCCGTTAATACCATGATTTTGAGCAGATTTTCTGAAAAAGAGGATCCCATTTAGGCCAAAGCAATTTGATTATTTAAATTTTCTGAGTGTACAAAAAGAATTTCTGGAAATATGTTTACAAAGTTTTTATAAAAAAAAAACATTTAAATAATAATTTCATTCGTTTGTGAATTAGTTCAGAGAGTTTAATTAAAATTCCACAATTGTTTGATTCTTGCAAGAGTTACAAAATCAGTGTTTTTTTGCACCGCAAAAAAGACGCTCAAATTCCACAAACT
>CAHIKZ030004486.1:395000-400000 GCA_903632075.3 Acanthosepion pharaonis
AAAGAAAAGATTCTGAGATGAAAAAGAGAAAAAAATACAAGAGACTGTGGTAAAAGAAAGAATATGTGAGAATGAGGTAAAAGAAAGAAAGAATGAAAACAAGAAAGAAGAAAAAAAAAGGAAACACGCGAAGCTGAGATAAGAAAGAAAGAAAAAAATGATGGAAGGAAGAAAGAAAATATCTGTACGATTGCAATAAAAGAAAGAAAGAAAGAAAGAAAGAAAGAAGGGAGTGTGGACTAAAAAAGTAAAGAGTGTCAAAGAATATGTACTTGAGAAAAGGAAAGAAAAAGTGAGAGGGGGAAAAGAGAGAAGAAAAGAAAGGAAGAACGACAAAAGAGAGAGAAAGATAGTGAGAAAATTAAAAAAGGCAGGAGAGAGAAAGAGGGGAAGAAAAATAAATAAACAGGAAGAGAGAATGAGAAGAGAGAGAGAGAGAGTTAAAGTGATAGTGTGTTATATGAAAATAAGAGGGTGGGTGATTGTGAGAGAAAGAGATATCTCGAGAGAGCGAGTTTAAAGTCGAAAGGAAAAAAAAAGTCCACTAAGATCCATTGAGAAACTAATCAAGAAGAAATGAAGAGGGCCCTTGTAGAAAGGCTGAATGCATTTGTGTTGTTCTCTTTGTGTATGTTGTCATTTGAAACTGGCTTTTCACGAAGAGTTTATTGTGCGAATCGCGCGTGGGTAAGTTCCGCTTCAGTTCCAATTTCAAAGACGCCGGCCAAAGATCAAAGTGTAGAGAATAGCGCCAAGGACAACTATTTCCTGCTCGCCAGAGAATGAGAGCCTGCTTTTAAAATATGGCGGAATCAACGCATTGGAGGCCTAGCAAAGGAAATATCGACAAGATAGAATTAGGAAAAGTACTTGTTTACATAAATGCGGGAGAGGATGAGTGAGAGAGAGAGAGAGAGAGAGAGAGAGTAAGAGAAAAAGAGTGGGGAATTGAAGGAGTAAGAAATAGATTAGAAAAAAGATAGACAGTAGTTGAAGAAGAGAGAGATTTAAAAAATCACTGGTGCTGTTTATAAGTAACGTAGGAATCGTACGAGAGAGAGAGAGAGAGAGAGAGAGAGAGAGAAGAGAGAGAGGGAGGGGAGAAACAAAGACAGGGCGAGAGAAAGAGAGGGTGAAAGAAATAGAGAGAGGGAGCATTGAAGGAGTAAGGAAGAGATTGGAAAAAGAGAAACAGTAGTTGAAGGAGAGAGAGATTTAAAAAAATCCCTCAAAGGATTTATAGTAATGGGGGAGGATGAGAGAGAAAGAGGCAAGAGTGAGAGAGAGAGAGAGGAATAGATAGATAGATAGATAGATAGATAGATAGATAGGCAATGAAGGTGAAAGAAAGGAGAGAGAAATTTACAAAAATCCCTCGCACGATTTATAGTAATGGGGGAAAAGAAAGAAAGAAAGAGAGAGAGAGGGGGGTAAATATATATAGAGAGAGAAGGAAACATTGAAAGAGAAAGATAGAGGTTTAGCAAAAGAGAGACCGAGAGAGAGGAATTTAAGGAGAGAGACATTTGAAAACATCCATTGCGCGATGTATAGAGGAACAGAACGAGAGAGGGAGAAAGAGAGAGAGAGAGAGATCATTGAAGGAGTAAGACAGAGATTGAAGAAAAGAGCGGCAGGTGATGAAAGAGAGATTTATAGAAATGCCTCATAGGATACAGTAATGAGGAAAGGAGTAGAGAGAGAGAGAGAGAGAGACAAAGACAGAGGAAGAGAGGGAGCATTAAAGATGTAAGAAATAGATTGGGAAAAGAGAGACAGAAATTGAAGGAGAGGGAGGTTTACAAAATTTCTTGCGATTTACAGTAACGTGGGAGGAGGACGA
Source organism: Acanthosepion pharaonis (assembly GCA_903632075.3). Lineage (NCBI taxonomy): Eukaryota > Metazoa > Mollusca > Cephalopoda > Sepiida > Sepiidae > Acanthosepion > Acanthosepion pharaonis. The sequence continues at coordinate 396,844 of CAHIKZ030004486.1, forward strand.
GAAAGAGGCAATGATAGATAGATAGATAGATAGATAGATAGATAACAAGAGGATGAGATAGATAGATAGATAGATAGATAGATAGATAGATAGATAGATAGATAGATATGAAGAGACTGAGATAGATAGATAGAGATAGATAGATAGATAGATAGATAGATAATAACAAGCGGATGAGATAGATAGATAGATAGATAGATAGATAGATAACAAAGAGGATGAGATAGATAGATGGATAGATAGATAGATGATAGATAGATAGATAGATAGATAGATAGATGAGATGAAGAGACTGAGATAGATAGATAGATAACAAGAGGATGAGATAGATAGATAGATAGATAGATAGATAGATAGATATGAATAGACTGAGATAGATAGATAGATAGATAGATAGATAGATAGATAGATAACAAGAGGATGAGATAGATAGATAGATAGATAGATAGATAGATAGATAGATAGATAGATAACAAGCGGATGAGATAGATAGATAGATAGATAGATAGATAGATAGATAACAAGAGGATGAGATAGATAGATAGATAGATAGATAGATAGATAGATAGATAGATAGATAGGCAGGCACTGAAAGAGTAACAAAGGAGAGAGAGATTTGCAAAGATCCCTCACGCTATTTATAATAATAGGAGAAGAGGACGAGAGAGAGAGAGAGAGAGAGAGAGAGAGAAAGAGAGAGAGAGAGAAAGAGAGAGAGAGAGAAAGAGAGATAGGAAAATAGAGAAACTATTGAAGAAACTGATTGATAAAAAGAGAGACAAAAGTTGAAGGAGAGAGGGGTTTAAAAATGCTTAGTACGATATAGTAATGGGAAAAAGGGAGTGAAGAGTGTTAAAGAAAGAGACAAATGGAGAGAGACAGAGAGGGAGTATTGATAGAAATTGTGCTGGGATCACTAATGATAAGAAGGGGACCATAAATCGAATTACCTTATCACATCCGATGACCAGACATCAGATTCCGTCTGCATGCCGGTAATATATATATATATATATATATATATATATATATATATATATATATATATACTCGACTCTCCGTCAAATTCGACGTATGAGGGTCAATCAGATCAGTTCGCAGGAAACCGACAGCCCGACAACAGCACATGAGATTTGGTTATATTGGTGAAGGTTTCGTGCAGGACCATCCACACTTTTTGAAGGGCCGAATACAGAGACCTGGTGCACTACGTGCCACAAGGTCCCCAAACGACCCTCCGCAGGTTTTGAATTCAGAGTTGTCCTTCTCCTAGACCAGTTGCCATCCAAGGCTATAGAACCCAGTCTGTCCTGCTATTTACCCATAGCGGAAGGGAGAAGAAGAGGCACGGTGGAGTAATGGATAGCGGCTTGGATTGAGGAATCGGAGAGCCGAGTTCGAATTTCATTCGAATCCATTACATTTACTTACGTGCTAATACCCTTGGGAAAGGTGTGAATATATATCTATATATATATATATATATAGGTATGTATATAGCATGTGCGTTGTTTGCTTTTGATTTTGTCGACTGCACGGTATTATAGGGTCAGTTGGGCACCGACTGTGAGAAAAAAAACGACCATGATGCAATTCGCGCCGGAAGCTCCAATACAAAAATTTCAAATTGTTTGGGTGTCGATCTGAGTGCAGAGGATTCGGAATGAGTTGGCGGAGTCCAATGGTGATTGCGAATGTACGGCAGCTTGGAAAATTTGTTCTGATGAGAAAAGAGCTCCCGAATTTGTTGATGAGGGCATCAGACTCAACATGGAGTTCTACATCAAGTGCATTGAGGAGGCAGTGCTTCCATGAGTCAAATGTGTCGACGATTCTTAAGGATAAAGAAAGGATCCGTGAAGTTGTGAAAGGTTCGGCCCCCATGTGTTCTACCGTTATTACGAAGAAAAGTACCGGACCTATCCATGAAATGGTAACATTACTTCACCTTTCGATCGAAGACCAAATTCAAAAGCGGATACCAACAACTCAATAAAGTCGTTGTAAAATTTGGAATAATGAACCCAAACCTTGAACGATTTTCAAGCATTGAACGGATAATACATGAAGCGATTAGTCCATATTGCGTAATTTATGTTGAGAAGAAAAACAGACGATTCTGACAAAACTAACCGAGTTTAAGAAAGTCTTATCTCTTTCCGATAATAGATATTAAAAGGATAAAGAGAATGAGAGAGAAGAAGAAAACAAAAAGTGACAAGAGAAAGAGAAGAAAGAGAGGCACAGAAAAGAGTAAATGAAAAGAGGGTGAGAAAGAAGAGTTAAATAAAAAAAATATTATTATTATTATTATTATTATGACACAGCATCATGACACACCATACTATATGCACGGTAATTTAACATTGTGCGACTTACGACCAAGCCGTCTTACGTCGGGTCCGTCGGAACCAAACGCCGTCGTAAGTCGACGACTACTTGTATATCGGTTAAAATCGGTGTTATTTTCATTTTTGTGCCATTTAGACGACACTTTTATCCATCGCATCCCTGTACATGCACATCCATGTCTGAATTTGTAAGAAGACAGAATATATGGTTGTCAGTAAGAAGAAGCGTTAAACATTGCGAATTGGAGATACCAAACTCAAACAAGGACAACAATTTAAATATCTTGGAAGTGTTTTGACAAAAGACGGAAAATGCGACATCGAAATCCGACGGAGCACTGGCTTAGGGAAAAATGCCTTCGAAAAGCTAAGCAAGGTATTAAGAAACAGTAGAAACATCAGAGGAGGTACATTGGATTAAGGAATCGGAGAGCCGAGTTCAAATTATTGATCACGCGAGATAATACGCTCTTTCCCAGAAACTGTAACTAAGGTCTTCTGAGCGTAGTTGCAATATGAACCACAGCAAACATAAAATGTGTCTGAGCGAGCGTCTGCAATAAGGATTGGCTAGCCGCCCCAGCAGACGGCTATGCTCGAATACGAGTGGCCAGCTATTATATATAAAAAAGTGCTATTTGAGTTTTGTTTCACCAGGAGGTTCTTAGTGGGTGAAAGTTCAAGATATATATATATATATATATATATATATATATATATATATATATATATATATATATATATATAGTTTATGAAAAACTAGGTAATCCGTATGGGTAAACCTAAGGAAAATAAAATCCAGAGAG
>CAHIKZ030004486.1:405000-407500 GCA_903632075.3 Acanthosepion pharaonis
TGGTAAAAAAATATGCAATGATAATAACAGAAAAATTGCAATTTCGTCGTCGGCTTCTTTGTCTTTCTTCTTCTGCTTTTTCTGCTTCTTCTTCGTCTTCATCCTCCTCTTCTTTGTCTTCTTCTTATTCTTTGTCTTCGTTTTTCTTCTTCTTTGCCCTTTTCTTCTGCTTCATCGTTTTCTTTTTTCTTCTTCTTCTTCTTTGCCCTTTTCTTATGCTTCCTCCTCTTCTAAGAATTTTGAATTCTTTTCAGTTACAATACTGTATCATACTTTCGCATTTGAAGCTAAAAATAAGACCATTGTATATATTTGACTGATGAAGGGAGTAGAGGTCCCGAAACATGTTATATTATAGATTTTGTATCTACAAATCAGATTCATGTTTGATTTTTTTTATTTATTTCTGGCTTATATCATTTGGTTTTATTTATAAATAAAGATTTATACTGCAATTGGTTTGTTTTTATTAAGACTGACTCCCCCAAAACATATATTTATGTTTTTCTAATGTTCAACCAATTTAAGGCCCAAGAGTCACTGGATGTAGAGGATTACTGTGTGAGTTATATAAAATATATATATATATATATATATATATATATATATATATATATATATATATATATACAAACAAATAATCACGCATAGAATCAATCAGAAATATTATTGGCGACATCCATCGCTAGTAGTGTATAATCTATGCATTAAAATACTGTTAATCCATAGAATGATGTGATCCTCATTTATAAAACTGTTGTCTGTTGTTTCCAGTTTATATTTTTTTAAAATGCAAGTACTTTCGAATAATCCTTTATTCATGCTCAGGCATATTTTTTTTCCTTTTAAAATTAAAACTTGGAGAGGAAATAATTCTTTGTAGACCGAAAGATGTTTTTTTTATTGTGCTATTATTCACGGTTGTATACAATATCGTAACGGGCAAAGACGCAACGCTAAGTTTTTCAAAATTTTAAGTGAGAATTTTTATTTGAACTTCTTTTTGATGTGGTAATTCCACGTATTCTATTTTTACAAGTGTTTTCAGTTAATATGTCATGAACTAAGTATATAGTTCAATTAATATAGTGTAATGACTTAGTAGTAGTTTTTTTTATAGGAATTTTTTTGTACTGCGGATCGATAGTTTTTTATAAACATAAAACATTAGGCAGCATATAATTTATATACAAAGAAATATTCACGTATATGCGTGATTATTTTGTATATAAATTATATAATAATATATATATATATATATATATATATATATATATATATATGTATATATATATATATATATATATATATATATATATATATATATATATATATATATATATATATATATTGATGCTGCATGTTTCATTAAATAATATAGACAGGGGGCAGTGAACCACCGACTTGATAGTTTTGTTTGAATGAATGCCATAATTACAAGAGACAAAAGTTAATATAAAAGATAGGAAGTTGTGGAGAGCAATAATCGCTCAAACCCGGAAAGAAGAAATCTTTGCCCATTAAACATAATCAACTTGTCTCTCTTGCAACTTCTGGCATGTTGAATCCACTGGTGGATATTTTTTCCATTCATGCAGTGATGAGCAAAAATCGGCAGATTGGATTACAATTAGCAACCCAGAAAGGACAATCAGACAGGCAACTGTGAATTATGTTTACAGATACCCTCGGGGAAGATATATAAATACATCTTTTCTCTACTATTTTAACAAAGGATGGAAAATGCAGTCAAGATCCAAACACGTATTGGACTAGCGAAAGAAATATTCCAAAAGCTAAGCAAAGTGCTGAGATATGGAAAAATGTCATTAGAAACAAAGAAAATAATTCTGGATTGCTATATAATATCCATCTTCTTATATGGCAAAGAATGCTGAACAATCTCCCCACGGATGAGGAGAACGTTAGAAGCAGTAGAAATGTTGTTCTACAGAAGGATTCTGAGAATTCTACGGAGGAAGCGTGTAAGCAACAACGAAGTATTAAAGAAAATGGCAACAGAAAGAACATGTCTACTGAGATATTAATATAACTGAAATTCCTTGCACACATAACGAGGGAGGTGGACATGGAAAAAATCGCTTAGTGTAGTAATTTCTAATCCAAAGAAAAAAAACACCCAATCGTGTCATTTTTAATATTTCTTCCTTTTCCATTTTTAAAGTCGTATGGTTTAATGTTAATTTTAGTTTTTACTTTTTGTTTTTACCAATAAATATGTTCCTTTGTCATAACCTCTTCAGCCAGTAATTCAAGTAGACCCTATTAATATAAATTATTAAAGCTGAGCCACAAATGAGAGCTCAATATATGGACACATGGCACAGTGGATAAAGGCGTTGGTTAGATCCGGTGACAGACCCAAAGAGAGTGAGTTCAATACCCGGTTAAGGCAGTGGAGAACTTTCAGAGAGAAAATTAGCAGAAGATAACTGATAACTTTCATCCATTAAACGTGGAACTAGAACAGTCTACCCCA